>OY757912.1:65579696-65810296 GCA_963585895.1 Sepioteuthis lessoniana
TCATACAATGAGCATGTACATGCATCTATCTATCTATCTATCTATCTCTCTCTCTTTATATATATATATATATATATATATATATATATATATAAAGATAGAAGAAGAGCAAATAAGAAAAGTGGTATTCATGAAGTGTTTGATGCTATCTTCTAATATCTAAAGATATTAGAATTATGGATACAATAAGTCCATTAGTTAGGTTTCATGTTTTTTCACAAAATTTAAAGATTATAGAAAACACATGAAACTAAAGTAACAGACACTTACTGTAGCTATAATTCTATTATTTTTTACTATATATATATATGTGTGTGTGTGTGTGTGTGTGTATATATATAATATACATTTAGGTATATATATATATATATATATATATATATATATATATATATATATATATATATATAAAATTGTAAAGTGAGAAAATGTGATGCTGGTCCTTACAAAGACAATGGGTTACTTCTGGTTGCTTTGGGGCATGAATTATAGAATAGGTGATAATATAAAAGAAAAAAAATTCAAACATTCTTCAAAGAATCTGGTTTTACCCTTAGGTTTAATACAGACTTGAAGAATGCACAACTATATATATATATATATATATATATATAGAGAGAGAGAGAGAGAGAAATGGTGGATTGTGTGAATCCAACAAGATGAAGAAAAATAAATGGAAAAATGGATAAACTAAACACTGACAACAGATTCAAATTTGATATTTCGTCTTTACTTCATGATTTCATCAGAATGATTGCGGTTTTTCTAAAGTTCAACATTGGAATAAATAGATTAAAGGAGTCATAAGAAAGAGAGACCTAAAAGACAAGAAAGAGAGAAATAAAAGGAGAGACAGAGAAGACAGAGAGGGAGAAATAGAGATGACCCCACCCTCCTTTTATTTCATTTTCATTAATCAATTACCTCCTACACTGACCTTTAGAAGACTCCAATCATTCTGATGACGTCTTGAAGTAAAGATGAAATATCAAATTGGAATCCTTTGTCAGTGTTTAGTTTATCCATTTTTCCATTTATTTTTCTTCATATATATATATATATATATATATATATATATATATAAACATCAAAATCATATATATATATATATATATAAGTATTAAAAAATTTGTAAAATACTGTAAACTATTGTAATGGAGAAAATTTTAATTAGACAAAAGTATGGCCATGAAATGATACTAAAAACAGTTGGTACCTGTTTAAGCTGCCCTTCATGAATTGAAGTGAGTGTAATAATAATAATGATGATGATGATAATGATGAGGGTGATAATAATAACAATGATAATAATAATGATAATAATTATAGTAATCTGTCCTAGAAAATGAAATGCACAAAAGTCTTTGGGATTTTGAGATACAAACGGATTATCTAATCTTGGCCAGATGACCAGACCAAGTGAGAGTCCACAAAAAATAGAGAACCTGCTGAATGGTGGACTTTGCTGTTCCAGCTAACCACAGGGTAAAACTGAAGGAAAGCGAAAAGAGAGATAAGTACCTAGACCTTGCTAGAGAACTGAAAAAAATATTGAATATGAAAGTGACAGTGATACCAATTGTAATTGGCCTGCTCGGTACAGTCACCAAAAGATTAGTACAGGTGCTTGAGGACTTGGAAATAAGAGGAGGAGTAGAGACCATCCAAAATACAGCAGGGTTGAGATTGGCCAGAATACTAAGAAGACTCCTGAAGATTTGAGGAGACTTGCTGTCACTCAGATTCCAGTGGAAAACCATCAGCTAATGCTGATATGGAAAACTCTCACATGAGTAAAATAATAATAATAATAATAACAATAAAATGATAGTAATGATAATAATGGTGTTGTAATGATGTTAATAACAAAATTAGCAAAAAAATATATGGTTCAACCTGCTCAACAAAGTGGGAGG
This sequence comes from Sepioteuthis lessoniana, assembly GCA_963585895.1. NCBI lineage: Eukaryota > Metazoa > Mollusca > Cephalopoda > Myopsida > Loliginidae > Sepioteuthis > Sepioteuthis lessoniana. The sequence continues at coordinate 65,581,613 of OY757912.1, forward strand.
AATGTTTATCAATTTAGTTGACAAACACTTCCCTAAAGGTCATATATTGAACAAAACATTTAATAGAAATACCACTAAATTAAGTTATAGTTGCACTGATAATAGTTGTAAAAGAAGCCTCTCTCGGGAGCTACTGAGCAACTATGAAGAGTGTGGTTTTATTATCATAGAACTGCATCTAACAAGAGATATGCCAATAGTACAACACTGTCTATATTTATATGGGAATATGAAAACATCCAATATATCACCCATAGTTGAACAGAAAGTAATGAAAATGGTACAAGCATGTGAGACAGGCTCAAAGGATTGTCCATTGTGTTTGGAGAAAAAGCTAAGTATTATTACTTTCCCTGAACAGAACCAACCCCTAAACGAATTCTGAGCTCATTAGTAAATGCAGACATGAAAATAAGTATTTACTATGCCAACAAGATCCTGACTGTAATAAATAAAGTTATGAGTGTGAGTTTAAATGAGTAAATATTCATGTTTATGTTTGTATTTCATGAGCGCTGACGGTGACTATTGCTGTGCTTACCTTATTAGTAGACATGGGCGTCACAGTCAGAGTTTACAAAAAGGAATTGAAATCAAGATATTGCATATATACAAGCTTCAGATGATCAAAAAGTATTCCATGAAACTACTAGTGCTTGAATTAAGTGATTTTTTTTAGACATTTTTTTTCAAACAATTTAATCATTGTTTTGAAATAATTCTACACTCTTTCTCAATATTTCTGTGTGTGTGTGTGTGTGTGTGTGTGCATATGTGTGCATATATATGTGCATGTATATATATATATATATATATATGTGTGTGTGTGTGTGTGTGTGTGTGTGCTCATGGGAGTATGTGTGTGTATGTTTGTATATACAGCTTGTCCAAAGTTATGCAAATCAAATAAATCTCAATAACTCAGAGATCTAAACCAATATTTGTCAAATCTAAACTCTTTCATTTCCACGCTTTGTATAATATTCAACTAAATTTCTACCATCTCAAATGGTTATTTTTGAGATATTTGGAATTTACAAAAATGAACTGACTGAAGTTAATATGCAGATTAAACTAATATAAGCTTAAGACCTCTGAAATCTAATAAAAGCTAATTTTTTTTCTTTTTGTCCATAATATTTATTGAGGCACCTCTAGTGGTGTAACGGTTAGCAAGCTCGACTAGCAAACCTACACGAGTGAGTTCGAGTCTCATTGGGCGCCCCATTCATTCGGCCTTGTGCCACATCGTAGCAAAGAGCTTTGTAATTTACAATATATATTGAAAGGAAGGATCTAATAACTGCTGAAAAACAAAAAATAACAAAGATATTGAGTGATGGAATGTCCACTTTGGAGATATCAAAGGAGCTTTACAGAAATCATCAACGATATTGAAGGCTTTTGAAAATATAACTAAGTTAAGAACTTGAAGCAAAGGAAAAGGCTTTAAGAATTTGTTTCCTCAAGATGAAAGTAAACTAAAGCGAGCTATAGCAAAACAACCACTTTTGACTCGTACTCAGATCTTTGAAAAGGCTGAAATTGAGGGAGTCAAGAAGGAAAAAAGGTGTAAAATACTTTGAGAATTGGGATCTTTAAAAAAATTCTTGTCAATCTACTCTTACTCAAGCAAATATTTTAAAACATCAAAATTGGGCCAAAAAATACATGAAAATTGTTTTTTTTTAATAATTTTCATGGACAAATTTTAATTGATATTTGATAGACCTGATAGATGGGCAAAAAGATGGATTTTATCTAATTCAGATATGCCTGTAGTAAAAAGAAGGCAAGAAGGAGACAGTAGCGTGATGATATGGTCTAGAATTATGGTCTAAACCATTATTGGACCATTCAAAATTGATGCAGGAATTAAACTGAATTGTACTAACAATTGCATTTTTATTGACAAGACTTTCTTTGCATAGTACAAGTCTCAGTCTTGTAGTTTGAAACTGAACTGTGCATTTATGCAGGACAATGCTTCTTCTTATGTATCTAAGCTTACCCATGAATTCTTTGGACATAAAAGATTTACAGGTGAGAAGATAATGGAATAGCAACCATCAAAATCTGATCAAAATTTCATGGTCAACTGTGAAGATTAAATCTTAGAAAGGTAGCAAACAACATTACAGCAAAACAGACTTATGAGAAGCAACTAAAACTTTCATGTTGAAAACTAAACTTGCTTAGGTAAAAAAATTAACAAAAACAATGGATAATAGATTACTGGCTGTTACTGAGAAGAGGAGTCACTAGATTAAAAATAAAAGATTCAAAAATTTATCATATGTGTTAGTTATTTGTTCCATTATATGTATTGATCAATTTTTGATGATTTTATTACCTTTGTATTGAAGTAAAATGTGATTATTTGGTTTTACCTTTAGATTGCAGTTTTTTTAGAATATATCAAATAACTTCAAAAAACATATTGATATGACCTAAAATTTTAACTCAGATTTGTTTTAACATCTAGATTAATTATTTAAAATTTGACAATTTTTTCAAACCAAATTTGAATTGTTGAAATTTATGTGATTTACTTAATAACTCCGGACAGGGTATATATATGTATAATATAGTACTATGCTTTAGCATAGATGTATAGACAGACACACACAGATCCACAAACACACACACATAATTTGTCTGTATTGATTATTTTCTGTGTGAGTATATATATATATATATATATATATAGAGAGAGAGAGAGAGAGATATACTCACACAGAAAATAATCAATACAGACAAATTATACTTACACACAGAAACCCATTGCATACTTTCTTTCCTTTACACACACACACACACACACACACACACACACACACACACATATATATATATATATATATATATATACATATATATATATATATATATATATATATATATATATATATATATATATATAAGCATGAAAATTTATATCATTCTGGCAATATTTTAAATTTATTTTGTTTTGACTTCTCTCTGGAGAATGTGAAGACAGAGTTTACCAAACTGGTACCAATTACTTTACTCAACTATTATTGGCATACCAAAATTTGCAACTGTTGGTAGCATATAGTAATAGTCATTTTAATGCCCTCCAAGCATTTAAATATTATACATATACATACATACATACATACATATATATATAATGAAGAAAGAAAATAGTAAAATAGGCAAGCCAATTGGTTGGTAGGTGGGTAAGTAGGTAGGTAGAGAAATAAATAGATAGATAGATTGATCAATAGATTGAGAAAACTAACTGTTAAAGATAGATATGAACTGTTTGAAATAGTGCATTTGAGTAAACTGAGTTATCTATTTTATATAAATGAACAGAATGAAATAGGTTGATAAATATGAATAGGTAGATAGATATAGATATGATCAATATGTAGTCAAAAGTGAGAGAGAGAGAGAGAGAGAGAGATAGAGAGAGAGAGAGAGCGGGGGAGAGGATAAGGATAAGAATGTATGTGTGCATAAATTTCTTGGTGTATGAGTCAAAATACAAGACAATATTTATATGAGTAAATAACTGAAAAATGAGTTATGAGTTTAAAAACTGAGATATATATCTGCTTATAATTTTGTGTATGAATATAAAATAATTGTATTTTACTTTCATGTTTGCATTAGTAAAATAAAATTCAGGTTGTTTGTATGTCAATATATATATATATATATATATATATATATATATATATATATATATATAGGTGAAAAACTTTTTATCACATTTGTATGTGAGAGGTTATATTAGTAAGATTGTAACTCTTTGCGACATCCATTTGAGAGAAGGTTTGTTTTGATTTGGTTTCTTTATTGAATGGCATATCAGCCTTTGTGAGTTATCTAAAGTCAAAGCCATCCTTGAAGAAGGACAGTAGTAGAACTATTTAATCCATACCTGAGGGAGGGACTAAGGGAGTTTATACCTTTCCCAAGGGTATTAGTCTGAAAGTGAACAGAATAACACAACAGGAGTTCAAATTCACTTACTATGATGTCACAGTCCAGCATGTTAGTCACTATGCCATAAGGATTCTCTCTGCAAAATGTCCTCATCTCAAATGGCTGTTGTATCAGTTGAGTAATTATGCCTTCCTCTAAGATATATCTCAACTGATTTATGTTAAGTAAATTTAACAGTGTTATGTAATTTGTATGTACACAGTTGCTCATAATTTTTGGCTTATTTTTGGTTGTCTCTATTGAAGTACTATTATAATTTTACCATCAAATGCCACATTATATGTGTGTGAAGAAAATTGATTAATTATTTGTTTTGTTATTATTAATCCTTATCCTCCCACACGAAATTCTGCCCTGTCAACTGGGCTAAGAATATGCTGACTGTATCCTCTGCAGAGGTGTAAGACCCCCTCCCTTCCAAAAAGGAGTATCCTAGGTATGACACTAAACTGTATCTGATGGCGAGGTTCCAGTTCTGGAAATCTGGAGAATTGCTATCATTCCTTAGTCAACTCTGAACTGGAGCGGTAGTACCTGTTAGGTTCCCTTCTATGGGTCAAACAGATTTATTGGCAAATTATTTCTAACGGATTGGAATTATTGATATATATCTGTGTGCAAAAAACTTAAAAAGCTACTCAAAAAATGAAAATATAAATATAAAATGTTTACAATTCCCTAATCTCTAGGCATAAAAAAAAGATCTGACAGATTAACATGCCATTAAAATCAATCAATTTATCTAATATGAAATTTATTAATTTTATTCATAATTTTAAATGGTCAAAACATTTCAAAGGCAGAGGGACTAGAAGTACCTTTGTCTTTGGTTGTTGCTTGGTTGGTTGATTGGATTTTATGATGTATCAACCTTTGTAGGTTATTTAATGCCAAATCCATTTTATACAAATATTCAGTTCTATTTCAAACAATTCAGTTTAGCATGCGTACACAGTTTAATTGTCAAAAACATTTCTACTTTAAGATAGTCAATTTATTCAAACAGTTCTAATTCAGCTAATTCGGTTTAGTATAAGTACAGAAGTTCTATATTAAACAATTCAGTTTTGTGTAAGTATAGTTTTAATTTCAAAAACAGTTCCATTTCAAAGAATTCAGTTTAGCATAAGCATGCAGTTTAAATGTAAGTACATAGTTTAATTGTAAAAAACATTTCGATTTCAAGCTATTCAGTATAGTCAAACAGTTCCATTTCAAATAATTCAGTTAAGCATAAGTACGCAGTTAGTTCTATTTAACCCATAGATAGAGCCCAATCAGGTACTACCCTTCCAGGCCAGAGTGGACCTGGGAGCAAAGGCAATGAATGTGCTCCACATTCCTCAAAGTTCCAACATTACTGGAACCTCACCATAAGATTGTTTTGTGTCATATCCAAGACTCTCATGAGGGGGAGGTCTTACCCCTCTGCAGAGATGCAGTCGGTGTATTCTACAGCCCCAGCCAACTAAGCAATCTTTAGTTGTCAAAAACCCTTTCTATGCTATTGTAATGATTACAGTTATCAATTATAGTAATGATAATAATGAATAATCCTTACTTATAATCAAAAATCATAAAGTTAAGTTTTATAAAAGCATAAAACAATAGGGGTGATAGAAATCTTGAAGAAAAAATAGAAAAAATAAAGAGATAATTATTAAACTCACAATTTTAAGAACTACTAATGAGTACTAATGATTTTCTAATAAAAAGTTAATTTTCTTTTCAACTAAAAATACCAGATTTTTATTATTTCTAGTGAAGCATTATATTAACCTGATATTAGAAATTATTCATTGCAGAATTCTATATCACTGAAATTCTTAAACCAAAAATATAAATATGTAGCACTCCAAAGGTAAGTAAACCTCTTACATATATACGTATTTATGCAATTTTATTTTTGATTACAAAAGTGTTCCAATTTTACTTTTGGTTACAAAGTTTCAATACAGTAGAGTTTGGTAATAAATAATATTTTATAATATCCATTTTGATTATATAATGTTCCACTATAAATAAGATCTCTGAGACATAGACTACTTTGACATTGTAGCAGGTGTACTGCAAGGAGACATATTAGCCCCATACCTTTTTATCATCTGTCTAGACTATGTGCTTAGAACATCTATTGATAAAATGAAAGAAAATGGTTTCAAGCTAACAAAGGAAAGAAGCAGAAGGTACCCTGCAAAAACAATTACCGACACTGACTATGCCGATGGCATAGTGCTTCTGGCAAATGCACCCACCCAAGCCGAAACCCTGCTACATAGTCTGGAACAAGCTGCTGCAGGCATAGGCCTCCATGTCAATGTACACAAGACAGAATATTTGTGCTTTAATCAAATAGGCGACATCTTCACACTAAACGGTAGCTCTCTGAAACTAGTAGACAAGTTCACTTACCTAGGAAGCAGTGTCTCATCAACTGAGACAGACATCAACACATGACTAGCAAAGGCGTGGACAGTTATCGATAGGCTATCGGTCATATGGAAGTCAGACCTGACTGATAAAATAAAATGCAGTTTCTTCAAAGCAGCAGTCATGTCAATACTGCTGTATGGATGCACTACATGGATGCTAACAAAACGTATGGAGAAAAAGCTTGATGGTAACTACACAAGAATGCTGCGAGCAATATTAACAAGTCCTGGAGGCAGGACCTCACAAAGCAGCAGCTGTAGGGCCACCTACTACCCATAACGAAAAATATCAAAATTAGATGGACCAGATATGTGGAACACAGCTGGAGAAGTAGGGACGAGCTCATAAGTGATGTACTCCTGTGGACCCTTTCACATGGATGAGCAAAGGCAGGATGACCAGCTCGAACCTACATGTGCCGATATGGGATGTAGCCCTGAAGACCTACCAGAAGCAATGGATGATTGGGAGGGGTGACGAGAGAGGGTCAGGGATATCCATGCTGATGGTGCGACATGATGATGATGATAATAATAAATAAGATCCTGGTATTTTTAGTTTAGAAGAGAAGTAATATTTTATAAAATATTGGTAGGGTCATACTTATTTATGTATGATACTGTATAGTACTGGTAAAAATGATGGGATTATTTACAAATGGCGCAGTGTTTCTGTTTATGATCAGAGTATCTGTGTACATTGTCTCAGAGCTAAGTATTTGCCTGCTCTGTCTAAGATCAAAGCTTTGGTCTTACAGCTGGAAATAGCATTCATATTTGTTCAACTTCTTCAGATATATTCTTATTATAAGGTGGGACATCACCCATGTTCTTATCTTTGGGCAGAATGTATCAAAAGAGAGATGAACTTGATCCTGGGAATACCAACTCTGTCTTGTCTTATTCTTAAAATCTCTGAATTGCCACATAAATATAATCTTCAATACTGGTCTTCATCCCAACCTCTTTTTTTAACCTATAGTCTGTCAGCATCATTTTAGGGGATAAGGTCCTATGTATAGTTATCAGTTTTCTTATTCTACAGACGAGATTTAGGAATGGTTCAGAATACCTTACAAGGAAGATTGCTCAGGTATTTATTCCTTTGATTAAGTTTCTGTTGCAGCATTTGGTTTTTGTTGTTTCCTTGTTCTTTTGAAGTATTCCTTGATGGTAATTGCTTTTAAGATTCCCTGGCATTTGCTGCTTTATTTGTCTCCAAGCATTCTGATGCTTTCATGACAGGGTACTTCAATTTCTTCTGTTGTTCTTATTTCCCCTTATTTTTTATTAGCATTGCATATTTCTCAACACTAAATTTCATCTCTATGTTTTGGCTAAAGATTCTAACCATTTTTGATTGGGTTTCCAACTCTTCTTCTTCTTCTAATTATTATTATCATTATTAAGAAGAAAAAGAAGAAGCTGGAGACTTACTGTCACTTGATTCGAAAGCCCAACCACCTGTTAACCTCCATTGTGAAGGGGAGCCCAATGGTAATTATAAGTGTGGAAAACACCTAGAGATAATAATGATAATAATGACTAAGGAGGTATCAAAACCATCCAGATAACAGCACAACAAAAATTGACTAGGAAACTTAAAAGAGTCCTAGAAACCTGAAGAGACTTTTTGTCATTCAGACTCAAGTAAAAAAACCACCAGTTAGAGCTGGTTTGATGTGGAGAAAAAGCTGAAACAGTGAAACACAATACAAGCAAATATAGCAAATTAGCACAAAAGGAGTTCAAGATAAGGCATTACTGGGTGGGGAAAGGGCAAAAGGTTTAAATTTGACCATACTGCCAAATGGTATATGCATAAACCAGAATTTGTCCTTGAGAATGGGATGCATGAAATTCTTTGATTTTTGAGATACACACAGGTCACCTAATCCTGGCCAGAAGACCAGATCTAGTGTTAAATTACAACAAAAACAGAATTTGCTGTCAAGTGAATTTTGTCATTCTGGCAGATCAAAGAATGAAAATAAAAGAAAGTAAAAAATAGACAAATACTTCGATTTTGCCAGAGAACAAAAAAAGCTGTGGAATATGAGGATGATGGTGATGCCATTTGCAGTTGGTGCACTTGGAACAGTACCCAAAGGTTTGGAGAAGAGACTGGAGGAATTGGAAATCAAAGGAAGAATTGAGACCATCCAGACTACAGCATTGTTGAGATCAGCTAGAATATTGAAAAGAGTCCTGGAGATCTGAGGAGACTTGCTGTCATTTAAACTCCCATTAAATACCTCCAGCTAACACTGAGGTGAAAAACTTGCCAAGAGTAAAATAATAATACTAATAACACTGAGACTTTGAGATACAAACAGATCACGTAATCTTAGCCAGAAGACCAGATCTAGTATTAATTAACAAGAAAAATGTATTTGTCATTTGGTGGATTTTGCTGTTTCAACAGATCATTGAGGGAAAATAAAAGAAAGCAAAAAGATAGACAAATACTTGGATTTTGCTTGATAGCTGAAAAACTGTGGAACATGAAGGTGATAGTGATAACAATAATAGTTGGCATGTAAGGAACAGTCTCTAAAGGCCTGTCAGAATTGAAATTCAAAGGAAGAATTGAGACCATCTCGACCACAGCTTTGTTGAATTCAGCTTGGATACTCAGAAGAGTTCAGGAGACTTGGGGAGATTTACAGTCACTCAGACGCTAGTGAAAGACCACCAGCTGACACTGGCGTGAGAAATTCAAAAGTAGTGAAATATTTAGTATAATAAAATAAATGAATGTAGAGACCTGGGAATAAAAATCTAAAAAATGTGACATCTTAAAACTACCACTGTGTCAGTAATAATAGGAGCCTTGGGTATGATCAAGAAAGGGACAGATAAACACATTAACAAGATACCTGGCAGTCGCAGCCTGTATGAAATACAAAAAATTGCACTTTGTGGAACTGTTCATCTCCTTAGGAGAGTACTATCAATGTGAGTAGAAAAGTAATGCTCAAAAGAGTCAGCAAAAAACATAAATACATCAAATACACATAATCTCTACTTTTCCTCACACTAGGTCTTTGGTTAGGTTGGTTGGATTTTATGGTATATCAACCTTTGTAGGTTATTTAGTTCCAAATCCTGTTTATATATATATATATATATATATAAGTAAGTTTGCCGACCATAGTCAAGGGTGACCTGAAGGCTCCCTTTTCAATAGCTACTATACTGAGGTGAAGAGGTGTATATATATATATATATATATGTGTGTGTGTGTGTGTGTGTGTGTGTGTGTGTGTGTGTGTTAACAGAATTTGGCATTAAATAATCTACAAGGGTTGATATGCCATAAAACCCTATCAAACTAACCTAAGACATTGGGTGAAGAAAGGTTGCGATTATATAAATTCTATGAATTTAGGTTTATATATATATATATATATATATATATATAATTTATAGACATATTTTGCAGGTAATATTTTTAAATGAGCCAGAGCTCAGTCGTTAAATGGTTTCAAGTACTGCTATGTAACACTAACAATTTAACATCAATTATTTGTTTGCACGCAGTTAAATGATTCATTTGATTTGAACCATAGATGGGATCCTAATGGGTGCTTCCACTCTAGGCCAGAGTGGACTTGGGATTAATGGCAATGAAGGGGTACTCCACATTAATCAAAGGGCTCATCAGATGTAGTTTAATGTCATATCCAGGACACTCATTGGTGGGGGGTTCTTACCATTATGCAGAGATGCAGTGGGTGTATTCTAAAGCACCCACAACCAATTGGGCTGGTCTTAGGTAAAAACCCAGTGAAGGATTGTGAGAAACTGGAAATGAAATAATAATAATAATAATAATAATTTGAAGAAGAAGAAGAAGAAGAAGAAGAAGAAGAAGAAGAAGAAGAAGAAGAAGAAGAAGAAGAAGAAGAAGAAGAAGAAATTTAGTTTTAATAAAACTAAAAGAAAAGAACTTGTCAAAAGTTGGACAAATACCTGGACTTTGCCAGAGAGCTGAAAAAATTGTCGAACATGAAGGTGATAGTAATACCAATCATTGTTGGAGTCTTGAAATGTCCCCAAGAACCGGAAAAAGAGACTAGGTGAATTGGAGATCAGAGGAAAAATTAGAACCATTCAGACCTCAACACTGTTAAAATTGGCTGGAATACTTTGAAGAGTCCAGGATATCTAAAGGGACTTGCTGTCACTCAGTCTTAAGTGAAAAACCATCAGTTAAAACTGATGTGAAAAACTTGCAAAGAGTAAAAATAATAACATAAATGGATTTCCAAAACCAGGCTAGAAGACCAAATCTAATTTTAGTTAATAAGAAAAGTACTTGATTATTAGTAGACTTCACCATTAAAGTAAAAAAAACAAAAAAATAGATAAGTTCCTGGACTTTCCCAGAGAGTTAAAAGAAAAGGATATGAAACATGAAACAGTCAGAAGTACCACTCATAGTTGGAGCACTTGAGCAGTAACAAAAAACCTGGGAAAGAGACTGGAGAAACTCTCAATCTGAGAACAGTTCTGCTAAAATAGAATAGAATATTTAGAAGGTATTTAGAGAACCGCGGAAACTTTGGATCACTTGAACTTCAATGAAAACCAACACTCACTACAGGTGTGAATATTCACAAGGAATAATAATAATAATAATAATAATAATAATCAGGAAAATGACAGTAATTTCAATTATAGTTGTGGTCCTTACAACAGTCCTCATGAATCTGTGAAAGAGATTTGATGAATAGGAGATTAAAGGAATGATAGAAACCATTCAGATCACAACACTTCTGAAATTAGCTAGGATACTTTGAAGAGTCTTGGAGATTTGAGGAGACTTTCTGTCATTCAGACTTTTGGGAATTGAATAATAAAAAGAACCCAATAATATAAAAAAAAAAAGAATAAAAATAAAATTAATATAAAATAAAATTAATAAATACAAAAAATAACAATCTTCCGGGAGGACAGTCTACACATGCCTGAAAAGATGGGCTTTCAGGCACCAAAAAGAAACTCCTCAGATACTGGTAGATATCATGATAAGGAGGACAACTATTTTACTGATTCGAGAAAAACATTCCTCTCCATGAAATAGTTGTAAACCTGGGAATAAAAGTTAAGATTGAAAACATCCCTGTCTCTTTTCCATCATTCATTCCTTTTCTGCTTGAACAACCAACAAAAGATAATAAGTGAATGGAGATAAGAATAAAAAGGTAAGTCACCAACTTCATAATCTTTCCCAAAGCATCCAAATCTTTTATACATGACAACAGCAATTATAAATGCAAGAGTAGTGGAGTACTAAGGAGATTTGTTGTCGCTTGATTTACTATGAAGTTAGCCCGAATGAGCAAAATGCGAAAACTTAACAATGGCGAGGTTTAGAATATGTTCTAAAAAAAGGGGTGTCCTGGATATGACGGTAAACGGCAACTGATGGTGAAGCTCTTGTTCTAAAGTTCTGGAGAGTGTGGGATACTCTTTTATTACTCCCAAATCCACTCTGAATAGGGTCTCATCAATAGGTCAAATAGATCTGTTTAAAATTATTTGTATTTGATAGGATCGTGTGCAATAAATAAATAAATAAATAAAACTCTTAAGAAACAACTACACAAAAATATAAATATGAACACAGTTCCCTAATCGTAGAGAGATCGATATGCTGTTAAAATCACTCACTCAATCAATCAATTAATCAATCAATTGAGCACAAGTATTACATAAGGATCGTAATATTTAATTCGAAACAGATGAATTGCCTATATTGTTTGGTGGTGAGAAAAATGACAATCATCTTTATTATATTTTTAATTCTTTAAAATCAAATAAAATCAAACGAAAGTTTATATACACAATTGCTTTCTTTTTCACCCTGAAACCAGTTTGATGAAAAACGAATGAGAGGAGGGAGGAGAGGATATGACAAGGGGTGCCGAGTGGAATCTCTTAAGTTAAAGTTGTGGTCTGTAATTAAATTTTATTGTTTATTTTGGTAATCGTTTCGATCGGCTTTAGTAAGTTTTACCGAGCTTAGCAAGAGAAATTTTATGGGTTTAGACTAATAATTGCCGAGGGGGAGCAGAGAGTGGGGCAGAGAGCCGAGGGGAGATAAATAATGCACCCCCGTGTATGTATAATTATAATTAGTTTAACCGGCTAAACAACCTGTAATTTTTTAACCACAAACCCAAAATAAAACTCCCCTCGGCACTTAGTCTCTCACCCTTCTAAAACAGAAATAATATTGAATAGGTACACGCGTAACGTCAACAAGGGGTTCTTCTTTCAAATAGCACATGTAATTATTTACAACAGTCAAAAAGCAGCAGCAGCAGCAACAGTAGTAGGTTTATAATCAGCAGGAGCAGCAGGCGAACATTTAGTTAATATTTGGAGAGTGTGTGACACGGATCGGAGTTGTTCCTTGCGGTGCGCGTGTCACATCATCATAAACATTGGCAGTGCCTCGGAGAATATAGCCGTTTTTTGTTTGTTTGGTTTTATGTGCTACCAGTGAGAAACACAAAACGTTTGTACGTTTTAACAAGGACACAGTAAAAAGAAGATTATTTCTCTTTCACGAAAGCACGCTAAACAACATCTCTTGGACTCTTTACAAGAGAAAGTATGTGTGGATTTTAATTTTTAACTCAAAAGTTAAATTTTTTATTTTTAGAGGTTTCTTCTTTCCTCTTTTTACTTAAAACTCTATATGAAGATTTTTTCTTATGTAGCACGAGTTATATTTTGCTTAAAGAAGGACAAAGAAAGATAAGGAAAGCTTGAAGTAAGCAGGGGAAAGTCAATGTGGGTGTGAATAATTTGAATTTGTGTGTTGCATGTGTGTCACTTACTTCATGAGGAAGGGCGAATCTTGAAAAAGTCACGCCTCTAAAAGTAACCAGAAACAAAACGAAAAAAGAAAATAATAATAATTATTATAACAACATACGAAAAACAAACAATAACAATTAAAAAAAAACCCCGAAAGTGTACCGCTTTTCTCGTATAGTGTAGTGTACAAACGCTTCTATTAGTGATATAATCACAACTCTTCTCGTGGAAACAGTAAAAAATTATTACTACTAGTTAGTAAGTACAATAATCAAAATCTTATTTGTAGAAACTCCGTTTTATTTTTGCTTTTTAGTTTCGTTTTCCTTCGTGTCTAATGCCGGCTGCTGGCACTAATTTCTTTATTTTTGAACCGACGATAGAAGAAAAAAAGGAAACAGTTCCACCACTGATAGTGAAAATAGATATTTTCTTGTTTTATTGATATAACTTTCTGAGACAAGGAAAAGAAAAAATAAACCAACAAAAAACGAAAGACAAATTTTCATTTTACTCATTAGTTTAAACAGTTTTATTCACAGCTGACTTTTATTCACGTGAAAAATCCAACTCAAGAGTAAAAGAACTACACAATAACAGAACTTGTTGGAATCCAAAAATTATTATTTAAATTCTTTTGTTAGCAGTCGCTTGCGTCGGAACAATATTTTTCTTTTAAAGAAAAAGTAAATTTAAGTTGCCAGAAAAATTTTGGGGAAAAACGAATAAAGAAAGTTAGAAGCTTTGTTGGGGAGAATAAAAGCTATCATCCTCTTTTATCAAAAAAAAAAGCTTTTGTTCTTTGTTTTTTCTGCAGCTGGTGTGTCAGTAATATTTGTGATTTAAGCTCGGATTAAGCACACCGTGGGGTTAGAGAAGAACAATTCTCACACCCACCTTAAAAAAACTAAATAAGAAATAACTTTTAACCCCTAAAGCTCAAAACTGGGATCAAAAACGAAAACCAAGGTAGCCAAGATGTCCAGTTTAAGTGGAGTCGGCGTCATCTGGGCATTTTTGTCTTTTGTTTCAGCGGCGGCGGCCAGTGTGGGCCTCTATATGCCGTTTTGGCTAGAGGGTAAGATAAAGGGTTCAATCCCTGTCTATTTCGGCCTGTTCCGCAGATGTAACTATCCATCTTTGTCCAGTTCTGGCTCGGTAATTATAGTAGAGGAGTGTGGCCGATATACCACCTTCCTGGACATCCCCAGCCTGGCCTCCCAAGTGGCTACTGTCACCATCGGGGCCGGTTGTGGCGTGGCTGTCATTGTTTCCCTAATTGCTCTTATGGCACTTTGTGTCCGGGATCTCATATCGGAAAAACTTGCCAAAATTGCTGGGATTATACAATTCGTTGCAGGTAAGTGGACATATTTTCTACTTTCACTTTTGTTGTTTGTTTGTTTGTTGTTTTTTACCACCACACGCTAAAGAGGAAGGAACTAAGTATATATGAAGAATTAGGGCATTAATTTTATTGACGTGGAATTACTTTTTACCAATGTTTTCTTATAAAGTAAAAAACTTTTTTCTCGAATAAAAATTGACTTGAAAATAGAGCAGTTTTAGATTAAGTATATATGACATTTTTTTATGTAAACTTAATTACTTAAAAGAATTGATTTAATAAAAAAAATTTCACGTCAAAACTTACGTTCCAATTTTCCACATTTACCCAAAATTTCTGCATCTGAGAAAAATTTTGCTTATGTTCATACTTAGTTGTATTGCTTTCTGTACTGTCGAGTAGATATTAGATTATTTATGACTTTATTGTAATAAAATTAGTTGAATAAAAATTTAACTCTAGAAACGAAAAAGAAAAAAGAATTTTAACCCTTAAAGCTGAAAGCAATATAGCTTAGTAAGAATTAGTTTTTGCTTAAAATGCTAACACAAATCATTTTATGAATATTTTTATGTGATTTACAGAAAATGTAATGACAATTCTTTTAATTCTATTCTTGATATTAGAGGCACTAGATTATCTGCAGATAAAGAACTTCTGTTGAAGTTTAAAATCAAAGAAAAACAGAAGCTGCTTTATTTTGGTGTGTGTGTGTGTGTGTGTGTGTGTGTGTGTGTGTGTGTGTGTATACGGTGTGCGATCGACCAAAAAGTCTGATAAATTTGCCCACCACATGATTTGCAAGTCCTATTTCTACTGCTGCTTTTCGTACATGCTATGGGGAAGGGGGCGCAGATATTTGTTTTTGACATTCAGACTATTTGAACTGTTGAGTGCAATAAAGTACTTCGACATATTAAAAAAAAAAAGCATCCAAGAATCAGTCTCTTGATTCTTATTAACCCAAAGGCTGTCTATTTGTGATGATTATAATTCAAATATCAATACCATCACTCGTGCTCCTTGATCCAGATGTCCTGTTTCTCTTCAAATGTTGAACATGTGCGTGTGTACAGTACTCAGCATGTTACCTGGCCGATAATGTACACGCGTCATCTGCTAGTGACAACTGATGAGTTTACTGTTGTCGTAGTAGCAGTTGTGGAGGGGGACATATAAAGTAGTACAAATAGATGACAAACATCATTATAGAAAAATGAAGTCTGATTAAATGAATAATGCAAGTACATGCACACATACATTATTTTCTTTTGTTTTTAATGGGTTGTATGTGTAGGCTATCTCAATCTGTTTATTTCTCTTTATCTCTTTCTATCTATCATCCTTATGATAGTGCACTATAAAATCGTAAAAACATTAAATTTCATTTTAAACATTTAAAAGTTTATTGTAAAAGAAACTAATTAAAAAATACTTAAAGAATTATCAAAGTCTTTAGTTATAAGTGATTTCACTTTTTTTTTTATTGAAAGGTTATTGACTATAAGTGTTTGTGTGTGTTGAATCGTGTCGTAAAAGTGAGGAAAGGTGAGACAAAGAAGAAAATATGTTACAAACTGAGATTGATCAGCATTTCTGTTAGATCCTCTGTTGATGACATAATAAAGGGTTCAAACAATTTTACATTCAACCTTGTGATCTGAAGACTATCGAAAGGGTAGTTGGTAGCCAAATTAATTAATGACAATCTTCATAATCTTAAAAATATTGCTCACCAACCTAAACCTTGAACAAATAACTAAGAATGCAGCCACACCTCAACTTTTTCCAGGTGCAGACTCAGAAAAAGGAAAGCATGATCGACCTATTTTCTAGTTTTTCTTACAGATGGTCAATCAAGCAATACATTATTTTGTGTTTTTTCTGCTCCGGCACTCTACATGAAAATCCCAGTCAACTCAAGCAAAAATTGTAATAATACCCAGCATGTGCGTGGAACAGTTGGGAAATAAGTAAATGAAAGAGAACATGTAATATCACCAGGCTCCTGGGAAGAAGCAGCGGCTATTATTCCACTGATTGATTATTTCATTACAGTATTTTCTTTTGTTATGGAGAGTGGCTTTTAGGTCTCATATGGAAAAAGATCAAAGTGTAAACACTACGATAGTCAGGGAACTTTTTGACTGTTTAAAATAATTATAAACGTTCGTCGTAGGCGTTAAAGAAGGACAAGATTTGAAAATCGAATTGTATTGCTGCACCCCAGACTAGATTGATTTATTTTGGAAAGTAGAAAAATTAAATAAAAAATAATGTAAAATAAAAAAAAAAAAATGGTCGTATCTTTCTAAGCTTGGTGTAGGTATAGGATAGTCGTTAAAATCTTTCCCTTTCAGACTGTGTGTGTGTGTGTGTGTGTGTACACATACACGGATTTTTCGCTTTCTTTATCATTCAGCATGGGACCTCAAAAGAAGAGAGTACAAAAATCAATATTTGTGTGCGCTTTTTTGTGTTAGTCTTTTTAGTGTAAAACTGTGGTGACTAGTTGGACTTGTGGTGGTGATGGGCTGCTACATAGGACAGACAGCAAAATCTCCTTACTTTCTCTACTTTTTTTTCTCCTTTCTTTTTTATATCTAGTCTTAGCTGTGAACTGCAACAAAGAAGTCATCATCATCATCATCATCTCTCTCGTCTTTGCACTGGACTGTAATATCTCCTTCACGTTTTTTTTTCTTTTTTTTTTTTTTTCAAACAATGCTGACCATTTTTGTCATTTGTTAGGAATCTTGCTCATTTCTTCTCACTTGACTGCAACAATGTCATACCATTTGACTGAGAAAGAAAAAAGACTTGTGGAATCTCATCCCTTGATTTCCAGCGAAAACCTCCAGGCAATTTGTTGTTAATTGACAAATGGATGGGAAGATGATGATAATGATAATAAACTTGGTTGGTTTGAGAGAAAACTATTAAGTGATATGAAATATGAATACTTTAAAGAAAATAATAGTAGTAGCCGTTAGTTTTGGCATTTTGATTTTAAAGAATAACCTTTTCTTCTTTTCTCAAACGTCTTCATCCTGCTGCCTTTTATCTTTTCTAAATGAATTTATTATTATTATTATTATTATTATTATTATTATTATTATTATTATTATATAGTATGGATGATTTTTCGTAGGTGTCAAAACTGTCATTTGCAGTTGAAAATAAAGGTTTTTATTTATACATTCATTGATTGTTTTGTTTTTTGTTGTTGTTTTTTTAATTTTTAAAATTATTTTTAAATAAATTACTAAGAATTTGTATTTTCATTTTAAAATAATTCATTTGTTAGCGTATATGGTTGGTTGACCAGCTAGCGAGACGAAGCAGATATAGCCGCTTACCCCTGAGAATCATTTTGTTCTTTCTGTTGCATATGACCAATGAATAGAAGGTAACTGGACTGATTGCTACAATAAAATTATCCTTAAAAATTCCCTGCTTTAAATATATACACTGCATACAATATACCCCTTCTTTCAAAATGAGCTTTCAGAAAAATTTATGAATGAAAATGTAAAAGAAAGTTTATATTTCATGTGGTATTGTTTGTAAATGAGAGGAGAAAATATTATGAATGATGTTTTAGGTACCAATTAAAGATTTTAATTTTTAAGAACAATTTTTGCCTAATGTTATAAATTATAAATTCATCTAAGGAACAACACAGTATTTAATCGATGAACACTATCTCAGAACATCACACTCTTATGATGAAAAAAAGAAAAAATGTGAAAATTAATGACTTGACATCAACTCAACAGAAATTGTCATGTGACCAAATCAAATAATTTGGGGATAGAATAACTGAAAGAAATCAGTATCAGTCTTTTTAAGTTTGTTTGTTTTGGGTTTTATGGCCTATCAACCTTTGTAGGTTATTTAATGTCAAATCCATCTTTATACAAATAAACAGTTCTATTTCAAACAATTCAGTTTAGCATAAGTACACAGTTAATTGTCAAAAACATTTCTATTTCAAGCTATTCAGTTTATTCAAACAGTTCAGTTTAGTACAAGTATAGTTTTTGTTTACACACACAGTTAAATGTCAAAACATTTCTATTTCAAACAATTCAGTTTAGCGGAAGTACAGTTTCGATGTCAAAACACTTCTATTTCAAACTTTTCAGTTTAGCATACAAAAACAGTTCCATTTCAAACAATCCAGTTTAGCATAAGTTTACAGTTTAAATATCAAAACAGTCCTATTTCAAGTAATTCAGTTTAGCATAAGCACCCAGTTTAGTTCTATTTGACCCATAGATAGGACCCTATTAGGTGCTACCACTCTGTGCCAGAGTGGACCTGGGAGCAATGGCAATGAAGGGATGCTCTGCATTCCCCAAAGCTCCAGCATTACTGGAACCATCAGATTGTTTAGTGTCATATTGAGAGCACTTGTTGTGGGGCTGTCTTCCCTCTCTGCAGAAAAGCAGTTAGTGTATTCTACAGCCCCAGCTGACTGGGCAATCTTTTTAAGTATGTGTGTGAGAGAAACTCTTTGCACTTACAACAGTGAGATCTTAGGCAGAGCACATAAATACTACAATCTTAAGCTGAAACATCAATTTGTACATGAACAATCCTGTAATTTTGGCCACACTTTCTCTCTTTCATATATATATATAAATATTGAACATTCATTTTTATTAACTACTGGTCAGTTGACTTTTTAATTGACATTACTGCATTGTTATATATATAAAACGTAGTCAATAATATTGCACTATTTTTCTTCTCAAAAATCTTTACTCATTATCATGTTAGCTGCCCAATTACTTCTGCCTTTACCCAGTATAAGTGGAGAACCACAGAATTAGCTACATTTGCTTAAATAATAATTGCTACACAATGTAGAATGGTTTTAGTTACCCAGGCATATCATAGGATATTTATAACTGAGTGTTACTTGTTGGGTCTGGATGGAGTTGATTCAGTCACATCTGTAACATCCAACACACTCAATGGGATTTCAATCTAGTCAGTGTTGGGGCCAGTAGAGTATCTGGAAGTCAAATGAATGTTCTTGGAACCAGTTTTGTCACCTAAACATAATTTGAAGTAGCTGCATTATCTTTTTGGGAATAAACTATTGTCATCAGGAAATATGAATAGGGTAAAAGGTTCCAAATGATCCATAAATGTTGCACCTATCAAAGTACTCCAGTTTCACTTGGGGTCCTTGTGACCCTCCCCCCACCAATATTCTCTGCCAACATGCACATCATCCTGCTGACAAGACTGAATCCATTACCTCGTATGCTGTTCCCTATCAACTCAATTCTCTGCCCTATTGATGAGGGTTAAAATATCCTGACTGTATGCTCTGCAGAGGAGTAAGACCTTCTCCCCACCTAAAGGGGTGGTTTGGATATGACATTAAAATGCATTTGATGCTGAAGCTTCAGTTCTGGAGATCTGGGAATTGTGTAGTACAACTTCATTGCCATTACTCTCAGGTCAACTCTGGTGTGGTAGTAATTGTTACAGTCCCATTGAAGAATCAAATACATCTGTTTTAGAATTATTCATTTTCAATTGGAATACTTGTTGCCATATAACTCTAAATCATTTGTAATAAGAATAGTTCATTAAAGCTAAAATTGTTTACTAAGGATTATAATTTGTTACTTATATACAATTAACTCTTTGCAAACAAATGACTATTATTAAGAAATAATTACTTGAAACCATATGATTATTAGTATGAGATAGGAATACTAGAAACCATTCAATTGTGTGCAAATTATTTGTATTAAATTAGAATACTTGATACAATAACTGTGCAAAAACCTCTTTAGAAACAACTATACATAGATGTAAATATAAATTTACAATGAATGCTATTCCCTCATCTATAGGCATAAAATGATTCTAGACAGGCTATCATGCCATTAAAATCAATTACCTGTCTACTGGAATGAGTTGGGAATACAATGCCAGTTTCTGCAAACCAATGGCAATATTCTGTGGTACAGATGAGACCTTGTAACTGATGCTGTCATGTCAATAAGAGTACCTTTATTGGTCAGTCCTACAAAACCCCATGGAATGCACTATGAACTGTATAGTGCATTGATTGATGGGTTGAGTGACACCTGTGTTGAATTGGGATGTAATTGGATTCAGTGTTCTCCTTCATTGGGTGGTTGTTATTATCCTTATCAGTCACTGGCAGTTCTGTTTTTGCATCACCTGTGGACACCTGCAGTTTTCATGTGCTGCTGCTATGTTTTGGATTTTGCATATTCCTGGTATATTCTTCTCACACCCTTTTTCTGGTCCTAACAATTATTCCATCGTCTAATGGTATTCATTTCTCTTTGTGTACCTTGGCTACTACAATTACACTACCGACCTGATATATTGCACATGCATTTCTATTGTTAAGGGACAGGGTGGAGCCATCTTGTGCACTGCTGTCTCTAATCTTTTTGCAAATCAGTTTTTGTTTAGGCAAAAGTTTCTGAATTTAATCATAAAAAGAACAAAAATATCTCTCCTAACAGCTAGTTTCCACTGCCCACATTGAAGCTTCAGATAATGTTATATACTAGCTCACAAAAGCTATTAGTCACAAAGCTCACTGTCCAAATACCCACCTTATTTTTAGTTAGCCCTTTTCACACACACACACACACACACACACACACACACACACACACAAAGTGGTGTAAAGTATCTTTATGTAATAAGCCCTACTTAAAAATCTTTTAACACTTCTAGCTCGCATTGAGTTAATTCTAGCATTAATCAAAAGAAACAATTGGAGAAACGATTATCTTTTTTATGAGTTTTTTCTAGTCACCAAAAATCTAAACTTTAAAAAAGAGTTCTTTACATTTGTAATATAAACAATGGTTACCAAGCATTATAAATGTTATCCTCTTAATGATGTTGATTAACTTTTGAGTCCTCAAAAAATAGTTTTCTATTAAGCCTATGTTCATGATCTGTTTTGTTTATCTGTGAGATGGGTTTTCAACTAGTTTTAAATGGGAAGCTGACTATCAAATTCAGTTCATGGCCATTCCACCACTGAAACTTTAAGAGTTCTTTGTTAAATAGTAACCTACAAAGCTTTGTTTAGTTTTGCACAAGGCTAGAAGTACAGGGCACCCACTCAGGAGAAATCTCAGTAACAATAGAGTTCTCTTGGTAAAATAATGATAAAACATTATTCAGTTAAAAAAAACTCGTGTTATATAGTCACTTACTAAGCTTTGCATAGTTTATCACAAAGTCAGTTGTAGAGACACCCAGTGAGTAGTAAAGTCACTTTAAACAGAGTTCTCTTTTAGTAGTAAATCATTCAACCTGATTTTTGCTTGGAAGTTTTGTCTTGAATTTATTTTTGTGTGTGCATGCAATTGTTATTAATGTCCATGACTGACTTAAGATTAACTGTCAATTGTATCCGTCTACTTTGAGAATAGTTTTATATTATTCAAATTTTCCTTTGTCTTTTTTGTTGTTTGTAAATGAAATGTGTGTGTAGATGTGTATTTTAATTAAAAAAAAAACAAGAAAAAACATGCACACACTCTCCTCAAACATTTTTTAATGCCAGTGATGGAGTTGTTAAATTCATTCGACTGATCAACACCTTTCTTTGTTTGAATATGTTCAATGAGATCATTAAGAATTATTGATCATTTCAGTTTCTATAAAAGCACATTATCACTTAATCTAGTTCAGGGAAAAAATGATTTAATATTGAAAGATGTGAGGCTCTGTTTTTTTTGGGTTTTTTTTTAGAATCTACACCAAGTTTTGTACTAATTGCTAAAGAAAACCAGTTTTAGAATTGGGTGCTTAGACATAGTTGAGTGTTTGTCAAGTCTTCTTTTTCAGTTTTTTATTTCTCTGACTCTTTATTTTTGTATACAAATTTGGCTTTATTTAAAAGATAACCTGGTATTGACCATGTTAAAATGACCTCCTGGCATATATATATATTTTTTTGTCTGATATCCAGTTTAATATATGTTTGGTTAAGTATAACAAAAAAGAAAATAATGACATAAAGAAGATGAGAAATCATTTAAACTTTGCTTTGTTTGGCACAAGGCTTGAAATATGGTGCACCCATTGAGAACCTCACTAGTAAAGGTCTGTTTGACTAATCTCAATAACCATTACACAACAAAAGGTGCCTAAGAAAGATGAAAGAAGATTTCTTGAAAAAATTTACAAAATAAAAAAATCCTCGATGTTATTTCATTATTAGTGAAATAATGAACGATGACATCTGGACTTTTCAAAGATGGGAATCCTATTAGGTTCATCTATTTAAATGCCCCATGAAACCTGGAGATACAATTGGTAAAGGAACTCACCAGAATATTTTGGAAACCATTGGCTATCATTAAAAAATTTTACTTTTTTAAAATTTTATTATTTTTTAATTAAAAAAAATTTTTTTTTTTTTTTTTTTTTAGATTAAAAATGTTTCACTTATTACTTCAAAAATTAAACTTGGCATAGTATATTCTAATTCGACTACTGCTGCTGCCATCAATATGTAAGCAGAATGAACTAAAGAATTAGCCTTCAGATTTGATTGTGGAATCTCCTTATTCTGTATGATATGGGTGGACAGTATTATATCAATTTGGTCATGGAAACTTCTCGGCAAATGAAATTCAAATTTAGTAATATACCTATTATCTTCAATATCATCAAGATGTGTTGAGAGCAGAGATTCTTTTGACTCTCTTGCTATCTGTTCTTAATGGCTGTTGCTTTTGGTAAGTGCTCTAGATGGCATCCAGTGTCTGCACAAAGCTGGTGAATTTGAGTTTTTGTTGATTGGTCAACACTGATGTGTCAATGTATGGGAGTTCATCGGAGAACATCACTTATGAGTTTGTCATTGCTTCTTTAGCTTTGCCCAGCATGTCTTGTTCATCTTACTTGGACGGTTTGTGAGATAGGAGTGGCAGTACAGCTTTTGTCTTGTGGGGTATTGCTTTTAGGGTTTGTTCAAAACAATATGCAGCATCCTTGTTAAGTTCCTATCCAACTTTTCATTAAAAATCGAAATAGTAAGACAGGAAAAACTTGTACAAAGTTGCAAAAATGTTTCATTTAACAAATTTGAACAATTTAAAGAAAAAAAGAATGGTGAATTTTCTCCAGATTTTAAAACCAGCAAATAAATACAAAGAAATAAAACGGATTTTTATATGTCAATAATTTTGATTCAGTTTTCAAAAAATATTTCATATTTCCTTAATATTAATTATTTTATCTAATTTTTTTTGTGTTTAATCAACCCTCTAGGAAAGTGGTTATTCCCAGTCAACTACTTTCCAGTTACTTTCTCCATGGTCTGAATTTTGAATTGTTCTTCTCGTAGATTATGTATTTATCTAACTTTTCCACCACCAGTTGAAGGGTGTCCTCACGGTATAATGGTTAAAGTGCTGGACTGTGGAATCAAAGTAAGCAAGTTTGAATTTCAGTTACGCTATTACAGTCACTTTCAGACAAATCCCTTTGGGAAAGGTATGAACCCCCTTATCATCCTAGCTATGGGTTAAATAGTATCCTTTCCATTCTTCTAGAAGAATGGATTTGGCATTAAATAACCCAAGAACATTGATATGCCATTAAACAACATACAAACCACTAGTTGAATGTGACACAAGGTTGGTTTTTAAGCAAAGTTCAGATGATTTGAATTCAAGATTTTTCTTTTCCTTGATTGGTTGCCAAACAAAGCTAAAGAACTCAATCTGTCTTATAATTTACTCATAACAGAAGAGAGAACAGATGAATTCCAAGGGCATTAGCATGAAGTGAGACACTAAAAATTTTGTTTAGGATTTGAACTCTGGACACTGATTCTATTTGCTATGACTATAACTGTTACACTAAGCACACTACCTTGCATCATAAAGTAACATGAACATTTGAATATTTATAAATATTAATTTGAAAATTCATGTTTAAAAAGAAAATATTCAGAATTTTCATTTTAATGTGACAGGCTATGACTGTATGAGGGTGGCCTGAAAAATTCAAATGATGTCATATCTGCTGTTTATAACTTTTTTCTTTTACCAATAAGATATAAGTACTGCAACACCGATTTATGAAGTGTGTGAACTGCAAGTGAGACTATGTTGAAAAATAAACCTCATTTGGTCATATTCCATGAGACTATCTTGTTCAGCCTATGAACTTTTTAGCTAACCCTCATATATCACATATGAAAAAAAAATTACCATGATAAAAACATTAAGAAAATTAATTGCATTTTGTCATGTGTATAGAATGAGTGATTGTAAATGTTTATCTGTTGCCTAGTAACATGTTAAATTGTTTCTCATCAATTGTATGTATAGAGGATTTATTGTTGTATGTTGGTTTGCCAACTCATCTTGTACCTCATGTAATGAGTTCATTTCTTGCTGTGATCCTGTGTCATACTAACTTAAACTTTATAAATAACTCTTAAAGATACCTTGCCATTGAACATTAATAGCCTTGTGCCATATAAAGTTCAACTTATAGTATAAAATAAAGTAGGAATTCTTCCAAGCTGTTTCAGTGTTACTAATATTGTATGGCTGCACCACTTGGACTAACAAGATGCTTAGTAGAAAAGCTAGATTGGAATTACATAAAGATGTTGCGTGCTGTTTAGTAAAAATCTTGGAAGTAGCACCCTACTAAACAACAGTGGTATGGTTACTAACCCTCATCTCACAAACCATCCAAGTAAGATGAACAAGACATATTGGACATTCATAGAGAAGCAGGGACAAACTGAAAAGTTATATTCTTCTGTGGATTCCTATATATGGACATGCAAGTGTTGGTTAGCCAGCAAAAAATAACATCAACTTTATACTGACACTAGGTACTGCCCAGAGGACAGTATGACATCATGATGATAGTATGTATCAATTAGAAGACCTACGATTGTATATATTTACCCAACTTCTTCACTACGAGTTGAATGTAATACAAGGTCAGTTTTTAAGTGGTGTACAGCTGGTTTAAATTTGGGTTTCCTTCTCTTAGACTGGTTACCATTACAAAGACTAAAGAATCCTGTCTGCTCTACTATTTACTCATAGCTGGTTTGGGGGCATGGTTTTATACCTTTCTCAAGAGCATTAGTGCAAACTGAAATTTCTACTCATAAAATGTAAAAACTTTTTAATTCCTTCTAAAAATAACAAAAAAAAACCTTTTGGTATTAACTGCAGAAATATGTGGAGGCACTGTCAGAAAGAAAGGTCCACAGTGCTCAGGCAAACAACTTTGATGTTCATTCTTAGATGAATGAAGCACACACCATGTAGACTTTAGTCTATTACTGTAGAAAATTAATCACATAATCTAATTCACAAATATATTGAGTGTGATCCACACAAGTTGCCCTATGTTAGATTAACCTAAACTTAGTATAATATAGTGTAATGTTTTGTAGGATGGTCAGTGATTTGTATTTTGTTATATTTGTTTTGCAACTTATTGTAAAAATTCTTTCAAGATTATTGCTATAATATTACTTTCCTCTTATTTTACTCTATAAATGCAGGCTGTAGATTTTGGATTTAATCTGATCTAATTTCCAGAGTGAAATAATCTTATGTCGTCTCATAATTGAATATTAAGTGCCATAATTCAAATGGACTTTTGCTGTGAATACTCAATCTTTTCTGATAATTTACTGTAGGTTCCTTCCCAAGAAATGTATTGTTTATAGGAGTTATTTCTTTTTGGAAACTAGTAATCACAACCAGATGTTTCTGAGTTGCTAAAATCTAAAAATTCTTTTCTTTTTTTTTTCTTCTTTTTTTTTTTTTTTTTTTTTTTTTTTTTTTTTATTCCTTTGAGCATCAACAAATTCAAATTTTAGAACTAAGTTGATGTTTATAATCATTATATTCGTTTAAAAACCTCATACTGTATTTATTAGGTATTAAATTTTAAGAGAAAGGCCTGAGGTTATCTAACAACCATTTTTGTACTTATAGAAAACCAGTCTCTCTTTAAAGAGCATTTAAGAAAAAGACAGAAACAATCAAGGGAGAAAACTCAGGAATTTATCTTTTGGCTTCAGGTGTTGAGCAAAACATTAAAACCTCACTAATGGCTAATGTTTTTATTTAAAAATTTTTTTTCTTCAATATAATTTCTATTCTTAAATGTTGGTGGATTGTTAAATGATAGTTAGCAAGCTATTGCTAAAGGACAATTCATGAGGAAGGAATGAAGGGTTTAGTTAAAAATTAACAGGCTACAAACCACAACAGACTCTTGAAGAAGGCCAAAGAGAACTATGGCCAAAATGTTATGATAATAAAATCCAACATAAGAACACTAGTTAGGAGTAGTTATTTGCCAAACTCCTCCACCATAGACAGGGTGTTACACAAGGTAATTTTCGAGCAGAGTAAAACCGATTTGAATTCAGTTTTCTTTCTAGAATGTTTACTAAACCAAGGCTAAAGAACCCAGTCTGTCCTACACTTATTGGGTGTACAATAGTGAATAATGATTCTGTGAGACCTAGAATATACTGACTGCATTCCATGTTGTGGGGTAAGATCCCCCTCTCTCCAATAAAAGAGTGTTCTGAGTATGACTCTAAACTGCATCCAGTGATGAGGATCCAATTTTGAAGTGTTGGCGAGTGTGAAGTCACTTCTTTGTTCTCTGATCCAGAATGGTAGTACATATTAGGGTCCTATTTATGAGTCAGATCTGTTTAAGATAATAATTTGCCAATGGTCTGGGAGATCAGTGTTCAATCCTGGGTCGAGTCATATCAAAGACTCAAAAAATGGTACTTGATACCACCTTGATTAGCACTCAGCATTATAATGTAAGGATCAAGGGTAAAGTGAAGCAATCCAGGGAATGAAATAGCACCCTCCCCTACACCACGGTGTAGTAGCTATTGAAAAAGGACCCTTCGGATCACCCTTGACTATAGTTGTCAAGTTTACTTACTTACTTTTTCGTAATTGTTAAACTGTCTTTGGCATAAAATGACTTGAAAAAGGATTAACAAGCCAGAAAACCAACGAATGAAGCAAATCTAGAAAATTTCAAAATGTTTAATTTTTTAGTTATGTTTTGTGTAAGATAACAGGAGGGATAGAACATAATCCTTTTCCTCTTCTTTGGGCAAGGTCAATTTTCAAGCAAAGTACAGCTTGTTTATATTCAATTTTCCTTCTAGATTGATTAGCTAAACTAGGGTAAAGAGCCCAACCTTCCCTACCATTTACTCATAGCTTGGATTGCTCTGTTAGTGGGACTGAGAATACACTGACTGTATCCCCTGAAGAGGAGTAAAACACTCCCCAAAGAAGTGTCCACTAAACTGCATCTAATGGTAAGGCTCCAATTCTGGAGATCTTCGGGAGTGTGGAGTACTCTTTCATTACCATTACTCCCAGGTCCACCCTGAGTCAGAGTAGTAGTACTTGTTAGGATCTCATTTATAGGTTAAATAGATCTGTTTAAAAATCATTAGTCTTCAAAAGGACTGTGTGCAAAAAAATATCTTAGGAAAACACTGCATTAAAAATGTAAATATGAACACAATTTCCAAACCTCTTGTCATAAAATTACCATATATGGGTTGACATGCCGTTAAAATCTCTAAATCTTCGTTGGTATTAGTACGAAGTGAAATGCAAGCGGACATGTCAAGGATTGGAATCCTGATTGTTGACTCCATTTCCTATGACGATAACCTTCAATGTTGAATGTAAGGAAGAGAATGTGTGTCTTTTTGATATTGAATTTGAGAAGTAAGGCATTCTGGCACATGGAAAAGGAATTGCATCAATTGTAACTATTTTATGTATTCAAGTTTCTTACATTAGTCCTCATCAGAATTGTTTAAGAATATGTCCCAGTGATAGTGTGTTAAATAATCTGAAGTCTAGGACTGATGGTCTGATTTAGGATTTAAGTTGGGGATTATACAAGAAGGATGTGGGGTAGGGTCAATCGGTGTGACTAACAGGAATGTTTCTTAAAGTAGACTTTGATGTTGCTCACTCGCAGGATGGGGAAAGGGAGATCTTTACTGTTCAGTGGGTGTATCCTAATCTTTGGGTGGGAGAAGATACATTTTCCCTTGTTTTGTTTGATTCAGTATGTTCATGAGTGTGCGTGTGCTTACACTATGTATGTTTGAGTCGGTGAAAAGTGAATGCATGCAAATGAGCTGAGAGTGAGAGGGAAAGAAGAAAAGTCTGTAAAGTCAGCAATGTTAAATCATGTTTCTCAATTCAATACTGACTGACGTAGCTTAGGTGCAGCGTCGTTCGTCCTTTGATTTTTCTTTGCCAATAATAGTGATCTCATGAAATTGTTGTGCAGCAGCTGCAATGAATACATGATAATAATGATAATTCTGCTTTACAAACGGGGCTGTTTGACAAAACCTGCTTCTCTGCTGCTGGCCGTTGACCTCTCTTTCTGTTTTAGTCGTTTTTAATTGTCTTTCAAGGTAAAAAATCAAACGATTTTGTGAATTTTACTGAACTTCCCATAGGTATAATTTTTTCTAAACAAACAAGGATTTGGAATGTTTGATTTGGCAGGTAAAATTATTCTCTTGTCGTCGAGGTTTAGAATGGGCTGACTGTAAACATTGTAGAGGGGGTAAGACCATCTAAAAAAAGGGTATCCTGGGTATGGCATCTGATGGGGAGTGTGGAGTACCCATTGATTGCAATTGATCACGAGTCCACTTTAACCTGGAGTGGCAGTATCTGTTAGGGTCCTATCTATGAGTCAAATAGATCTGTTTGAAAATGATTAGTATTCGATAGGACCATGTGCGCGAAAAAAACCTTCTCAAAGAGTGTAAATTTGAATGTACAATGAATGTGATCTCCTAACCACTAAGCGTAAAATAACTCTATACGAGTTGATATCAATGAATCTTTTATTACACACCTTATGAAGGAATCCTGATTGTTGGTATTTGGAAGTAGAAGTGACAGTCTATTTCTTTGAAATCATAGTCATACTCGCACCACAAGAATCTTTTAATTTTTTTCATTTCATTTTTGTTATGAATTGACTCCACTCGAAGAATTCTGATTCAAGTACTTTATTAATGGTTTGATTTCTTTTTCTTTGGATCTTAAACTTTTTGGCGAGTCTTTTTTGTAAATTCCACAAATAATGTAATATTGTAAGCGAATAGTAACGGAGTGCGAATAGGTAAGTTATTAAAAAAAACCCTGCTGCTGGAAGAGAGACGAGTTGAGAAAGTTCAAAATCTTGTCTGTGTAATAAGATCTACTCGATCTAACATCACAGACTGAAAACAGCAGTTAACCAAGACTTGCAAAAATCAACAGACTCGATCGGCCATCTAAGTAATTGGTGGCTGGGCTTGTGCAAAAGATGCCGCACATACAAAGCGGAAGTGGGGGTTTGGTGTTCTGTGATTAACAATGAAAAAGAGTTGGATTTTTCAATTTTTTCGGTCCTTGGTGGCTGGGACATGAGGAGACAGGCAGTTGCGTGAACGGAGAGCGATTAAACCATTCAAACACATAAGACTTGTTTCCTTCGAGAACGAAGACTGCTCTCCACATTATGTCCGTTATCCATTTTCATAGAGGTCCTAATACTTAAGGTGAGTTGTGTTTTTTTTTGTTTGTTTCTCCTCCCACATCAGACGAGCAGCTATCACCGACTCAGCCGTTGTCTTTGATTAAATCACAATGGTCAATAATTATAGAGGATGGAAGATCTTGAAAATTAAAAACAAAACAACAAAAATAATTCAGTTACTTTTTCTCGATGAAAACTCAAAATGCTGGTCTTTATTATTGCAGGCTCCACTATTTAAATAAATTTAAAAAAAGATGCAAATTGTAATCGGGGAACCCTAACCCTGTGGATGGAGCCATTGAATAAATTTAACATGTCCGTTCTAGTTATGAAAAATTTTATCTTGTAGGAGCTAAAAGTCCCAAAATATCATGCCCTATTGCAATGCTGTGTCAACCTTATTTTGCTCCTCATCTCCGAAAGTTCGCTTTGGATCCGTCCCAGAATAAAATTTTAAGCAGACATTATTACATTTTAATATGAACTGAATGTGTTGATCAAATGTAAATAAAAAATAAACTCTTACAGTATTATTCCATATTTAAATATATATTACGTTAAATGTAGTATGTACTATACAATCCTTTCTATTATCTACGTATAAAGGAATCTAGTCTGTTTTGGTATGTACGTATTTACAACTCCGAAAAGAGATGTCATTGAACATCAAAAACCGCGCATACACTTTAATATGTTTATAATAAGGAATAGTACAAAAATTAGTTTTTATTTTTTACTGATTAAATGATATAATTCAATAATTAAAAATCGATTTCTGGAATTCTTCACAGTTCTGCATAAGTAAATACAAAAAAATGGGAAACTCATCAATTATTCTTAAAACCCACCACGTTTGAATCTCACACAGATTCCGTTGGTGAAATTTGAATTAATGTTATTTCGAAAATTGTTTTGTTATTTAGTACTAATTGTTAAAACAAAAAAAAAAAACTCTTAATTTTTTTGAGAATTAAAAAAAAATCATGAAAATGTTTCAAACCAACAAGTACTTTATAAATTTTTTTTATGTAAACCAAAAAAGACATTGTAATACGAAAAATTTAAATTTTTAATTCTTACCTTATTTTTATTGTCAGGACATAGTTTTATTTTTTAGTTTCTTTTTATTGTATCTACCTATGTTACAAAATCCTAAATAAATGAATATACGTGAATTCTTATATTCTTTTATCGTTGAATTTTTAGAGGGTAAATACAAATTTGAATTATTAACTAAAAAAATTGTAACTGAGCACTAGTTGTAAAAAATAATTTGAGACAAAAAAATCATGAAAATGTTTTGAACCTTTCACCAGTATAGAGTTATTAATTTTCATTTGTTATTTTAAATATAAACTAATAAAATAATAATAATAAAATGAAAGAATACTTTCATTTGAGTTAATTGGTGAAATCTTTCAACTACAAATAAAGACCCATTTTTTATTTCTTAGCTTACTCCTCTCTTGTTCCTTTCTCATTCATTGGTATTCTTAAAATACTTTTAATTCGGCCATGGATCAGGTACTTCTGCAAGTATTATTATGCAGTTAGAAGTCTGGCAAGTAAAATGTTGGACTGGTATAATAGTTATCATATGAAATACAGTCACTACATGCATTCATTATTAACAGAAAAGTTTGCGACAAGCCTTGCCATCGGCAAAAGCATCAATTATGTGATCATGTTTTAGAGTCTGAGCATAGTCTCTTCCAGATGATAACTTAACTAATGAAGATAATCTGTCATACATCATTGTAGATCTGTGAAATGTTTTAATTATTTTTATTTTGATGAAACTTCTTTCAGCATTCACAACTGTTACAGGGCACATTAATAAAATGCGAAGAGCAATTGAGATTTTTGCATTTGTTTCTTGCAGATGTTTTGCATTGTTGTAAATGAAAAAAATGCGTAGGCAGTTTTCAAGCTTTTTTACTTTCCCTCGAGATCTGAGCAAATCGCTTTAACTCCATCTTAATTTCAAAAGGATCGATGTCTCCCATCTTTTCCTGAAAATGTTGACACTTGGTCAGAAGACCGTTTTCTCTAAATGTAAAGAGAAACAAAAATATGTCGACAACATCATGAAAACAACCCTTTACAGATTGTCCATCGGTTACAAAAAGAAGTCCCTAATGAACTGGTTACTACTTTTATCTTTTGCTCCATAGGTCAAACATTTTTTTCTTTTTTTCCGATTCGATTGAGAAGGAAAACACAAGCATTGTTTATCTTCCGAAATTTCCCGAGTAGTTGTGACAGCACTAATATATCCATTCTGGCGATAGTTTTCTAAAAACTTTTCAGTTACCTTGATTTTTGTTCTCCATGAGATCCACAGTGAGACCATAAGATTGGATTGTTTTACTAAGTTTGTTAATTTGAAAAAAAAATGTCATTTCAAATGATGACCGACAAAATAAAATTGCACGATGCGATTTGGGTTATCAATAAACAGGGCGGCTGTTTTGTCTCTTCTCTACTGAGAACTATTGCAATTGCTCTAGAGCCTTCCAAACACCTGCTTTGTAGTCTCAAAGTGGTTTCATACAGTTGATGCGACTTTCCCAACGGGTATTTCTTTGAGATTTGATAATTATCATCAAGACGTATCGAGAGCATGAATTCCTTTGACTCTAAGACGTTATCTGGTGTGCGCACAGAGTTGGTGAATGTAAATTTTTGCTGGTCTGCCAATGTGTATGAAAACATTGCTTATGAGGTCATCTATACTTCTCCATCAGTGGCCTGCTTGTTTTACTTGGATCGTTTGTGAGATCGGAGGCAAATGACCATACAACTCCTGTTTTGTAAGGTACTTTCAGGATTTGTTCAAAACAGCATATAGCATCCATGAGTACAGGGTGCAGAAGCAAAATTAGGAATATTCTAGTATAATAATAAACGACTCTATTATAAAACAAGATTAAATTGAAAATAAGATAGACACAAATCAGTAAATTTAATCGTTATGGTCACCATTTTTTCAATTTTTTTATCAACACGCATTCGAAACGATTTGCATGCCTTCAAAATAAATTCTTCAGACATTTTATTCCATTCCTCCTCGATAGCAGTCTTAAGTGAACCAATATTTGGATGGGTAGTTGCATTTGATTTATTTTCTAAAATGCCCCATAAATCGTAATCAAGGGATGTGTGGTTAAGGTCTGGTTTTAAATCTTCTTTAATTGCTGTCTTCAGAGTTTTCTCGTGGGTTTCCAATTCATTACCGTGCTTTCTTGTTGGCGTTGTGAGGTCCTTGTTGATCGCCGGAGCAAGAGCAGTTAAAGAGTTTTCATTTTTTGTTCGAACCTTCACTCCCGCTTTTCCTTAAAAAACTCTTTTTCTGAAATTTTTTTTCTTTGCTTTGTATACGGTAGATAATAAAACTTTAGCTTGGTTTCGGCATTAAGCAAATCATAGATTCTTTGTTGTTTCTTTTTTTGCTTACTCACAGTGGACTGAATTTTAATTTTAAAAAAATGTGCTTGAATAATAGAGCTAATCATGAAAATTTAGATTCATCGCGCTTTTTTTCTCCAAAAAATTGGGCTAATCAGACTAAAGCAAAAATTTTAAGAATTATTTCCTATTTTTCTTCCGCACCCTGTAGTTTCTATCTAGCTTTTTCTCCAAGCGTTTTAACTATACAGTTGAGCTGATACAGTTACAACTTTGTAAAAATCACCTTTTTATTTTATCAGAGATCAGATTTCTATATGGTCGATAACCTGTTAATAGCACTCCATGCTTTGCGTATGCTGACACCGCTTTCAATAAATGAGATATTACCTAAAACAGGAGTTAAGTGATCAGCGAGATTTGATAGACTTCATATTTGCCTTTAAAATACTCCATCATTTTGTGGACGAAGAAAATATGGTGTACAACCTTGTGAGAACACAAAAATGTTAAAGCTTTTACAGTTGACTTGGCTTTTTCAACAACAACAACAACAACAACAACAACTAAATTCAGTGAATGGTTAACACACAGGACATACTAAGCTCTAGGATTTATTTTTGAGAATTTGTGATTGGATACCAGTTTGGTTTCCTCTCATGTTGTCGATGATTTAAAAAAAAAAAGTTTTAGATCTTTCCCTTGTCTCATAAATATGTCCAACAAACAAGACTATTTGAACTGTCATTGATTCTGAGATAACTAAGAAACAACATCTCATACTAACTTCAACTGTCGCAAGTTTTCTTTCTCAACTTCTTTGGCAAGCAAGTGAATCAAATTGTGTTGCTCAAGTAGTGATTTTGTGTCTCATTCTGAGTGATCCTATAGTGGAGCTCATTCGATACTGAACCTCTTTTTGTCAAGAATCTCAGAAAGCTTTCATTGTTGGCTGAGTCCAATATTTCTAACACCTAAAAGCAAGGTTTCTTTCCGAGAGAAACATCACAGTGTCCACAAGCCGCTCTAAAACATCCTTTCAAAACTGTTTTCTTCAGAAAAAAATTGATTTCTTTCTTATCTGTGGTAGATTCATTGAGGATTCTTTCTTGAAGCTCTATCCACTGGTTAAAGCACTTATGATGGGAGTACCAAATTCATGAACCCTCTGTTTTTTTCAATGAAGCCGCTCATGTATTGGTGCCACTACAAAATGGACTTACATTTTTCCCAAAGAGTTTACAACAAAAGTAAAACACTTTTATCGGATTCCACATTATACGCAAAGCCATGATCGAGAAACAGATTCTCCATTGTTCAGGACACGTTTGTAATGAACAGTTGAAATTCGTTATCTTGCATCGTTGTATGGAAAGACAATGTGAATTTATTGAGGTTCACGTCTCTCATATCTTTGTCTGATATTTGTTCTATCCAACTTTCTGGATCATTTAGTACACTTGTGAATGAGGGTAAAGGTTTGAACTGGTTTATTGCAGATTTCTTCTGGTATTGAAATTCAGCCTTAATTAGTATCACTTATGTTTAGGTAAATAATTTTCTGCTCGGAGTTTTCTGAATTTGCACAACTGCTGCTACACTGAATAGGTTTCAACAAATCTTGTCAGTCTAGGTAGCTTTTAATATCATCTCTTGCTGCTGCGGCGGTGGCGAATTTTCTTTGTGTTGCTCCACTCTTCGCATACTTCATTGCTTAAAGAAAGTTTTTATAGAATTATAACACAGTTGTTAATCTTAGCATGCATTAAGACCTATAGTTTACAAACTTTAGATTTATGATAAATATACTTAAACTTTTTTCAAGTATAGAACAGATATATACAGATGTGTTGTCAACAGGAAAAATAGCATCGATGGCAAGCAATAGTAAAATTCTACCCGTAGAATTCACATAAAAAGTCACGGAAAAGTTTAATTTTTGACTGGAAAATAGTCACATTTGATTTAAGTACTAGTTAACATTTAAAGTAATAAAACAATTTTTTGAAAACTTGAATAACTTAGAGATTTCATTTTAAAAACTCCTTGAAATATATGTAATATACATGTTTATGCAAAACCATTTAATTTTCAAAACGAACGAATTAATAATTTGATATTCTTTCATCTTTTAACCTAGGATTTTATGAAAAAATTAAAATCCTTCAACAAACATAAACACGAGAAAATAAGTAGAACTATTTTGAAATTATAGCTTATCAACGTTATATATATATATATATATATATATATATATATATATATATATAATGTGATGATAAATGAAAACTTAAACAAATTCAAAATTCTATTTAAAAATATTAATCTTGAAGATTGTTGAAGTATGCATTTTTGGAGTATTAAATATATTCTTACGATAAAGTTTCTGAATTTTAAACCGATTGTATGAAACTAAAATTTTAAAAACATTTCATTGTTTTTCTCGTGATTCAAAATACTATAGAATATTTTAATTAAAAAAAAAAGAAGAAATAATTAAAGGTTTTTCAAGAAAAAATCAGCTGGGGTTGTGGAATACACCGACTGCATCTTTGCAGAGGGGTAACCCCACCATACAAGTGTCCTGGGTATTACACTAAATCATTTGATGGTAGGGATTCAGTCCTGGATCTTTAGGGAATGTGGAGTACCCCTTCACTGACTCTGACCTGATGTGGTAGTACCTGTTAGGGTCTAATCTATGGGTCAAATAGAACTGCTTAGTTAGCTGTGTGCAAACAAATTTGAATAGAATTACTAGTGTTGAATAGCAATACTTGAAACTCTTTAACCGTGTGCAAAAACTGCATTATTGTTATTACATAGAAATACTTGAAACCATTTAACTGTGTGCAAATAAAACTGCAAAACTTGAATTATTGCTATGAATAGCAATACTTGGAACCATTTAACTGTGAGCTAATAATGCTGTTATTGTGAGCAATGTTTGAAACCACTTCACAGTGTGCAAATGAATTATTAATATTAATTAGAATTATTAGTGTTATATAGATGAAACCATTTAACTCTGTGCAAACACTAGCAATACTTGTGTGTAAACAAATTAGCTCTAACTCGTTTAAAATAAGATTATCTTAAACTATTTACTTACAAATCATATATGTGTAACCATTTAACTATGTGCAAATAAATGAGCTCTTGCTCGTTTAAGAATTTTATCTACAAAATGTGTTTACAAATAATATTTGATAT
Source organism: Sepioteuthis lessoniana (assembly GCA_963585895.1). Lineage (NCBI taxonomy): Eukaryota > Metazoa > Mollusca > Cephalopoda > Myopsida > Loliginidae > Sepioteuthis > Sepioteuthis lessoniana. Next base: position 65,618,456 of record OY757912.1, read on the forward strand.
ATAAAACAAGATTTGGCATTAAATTCTCTACAAGAGTTGATATGCCATAAAACTCAACCAACCAAGAAAAAGTATAAAATAGTTTTCTCGCATTTTTTTCTCGTTCAGGCCCATTTTTATTTTTGTTGTTTTTTAATATAAGGTTTTAAAAAATCCAACCGTTGAAAATTTCTAAGGATTAATGTTTACAGAAATCTAAATTTAATTTTCAATAAAAATATAACTTTAGTTAAATGATGAATGGGCTTGATGACTAAAGAACATTTTCGGTAATTTTTCTCACACAAAAACTATTTCATGAATAAATTCGTTTACAAATGAATAAATTCTGAAAATTTGATTCAAGTTTGACGACTGATTTTTCTTCCTGTTTCTTTTTACCCCTGGATTCTAAAATTTAGTTCATATTCAGAGTTGAGATATGGGGAATGATTTCCGAGTGGCCAAACTTAGTCCCCTTTTGGCGACTGGCCCTATTCTTACATCATTTTTTTTCTGTCTTCCTTACAAATGTTACAAAGATTCCTCTCATTAAATTGAGCTTTTTAAATATCTTATATATCTTTAAAAAGTTTGGTGTTGAAATTCCTCGAGAAAAAAATTGTTCATAAATCTTTAGAAATAGAATTATTGACATGGTAACCCTTTTGAAATAATTTGATATTGCATTATCAATAGACATAAATAGACTTTATTAAAATATTTGATTTTCTAAAGATAATTTGCCTGAGATATACAAATGTGTATTTAGAGAAAAATTGATAACAAGGTAATCCAAGTTGTGTGATAGATTTATTGAGAAGTAAAGTCGACACTCTAGCGTTTTGGTTCTAATGAACCATCATCATTAATATATTCCACATATATCATATTTTTTACATTCTCTCTTTTTCTTCCTCCTTTTGATTCGAAATCTTTCTCGATAAATTCTATACAATATTCCTAATAAGTCAAATGACGTAATTTAAAAAACAAACGCTGATTCACTAATTAAACGGCCAACTCTTTCTTGATACACAGATTTTCCCTCGGCTTTCGTATTTTTACATTTTTGAACATCTATCATTGATTTAACATCACAAATATCATCCCTCACAACCCTGATAATGGTTCATTAGAACCAAAACGCTATAGTGTCGACTTTGCTTCTCAATAATTCTCTCCTTCTACGTAGATTACCTTGTTATCAATTTTTCTCTACATATTATGGGATTACATTCCATTATTTACTTTCACAAATATGTATGTAGTAAATCTGCAATAAAGCTAAAATTTTGAAAACTTGCTTAACTGGGTTTATGAGGTAGAAGATGGTTTGGTGGTGTGTTGGGAAATTATGACGTTGGTACCTGACTTTTTCTTCTTATCCCCATTCACTTATCTTTTTTGTATGAATGAATGACGGAAAAGGACAGGGATACTGTTTAATTCGATTTTTATTTTCGGGGTTTACGACTATTTTGGGGATGGAAAGTTTTCTTGAACGAGTTGACGTAGTCGTTCTTCCCGGTCGAGGCGTTAGAGGTATCTTTGAAATAATTTTGGCAAATTGTGAATCGTTTGTATGGAGTATAGGGGGTTTGAGGTTCCGCCATGTGTGTCTTTGGTTAGTCGGTGTGTTCATCTGACGATGCTACTGACTACAAGTGTGTTTCGTATTTCAACAAAGGAGACATTTCTTGCCAGAGACCTAGCAGATAGATGTGCTCTAACTGGCAACCAAGAAAAAGAAACGTCCGTTCAGTCGAGGTGTGTCAAGGGGGACAAAGAAAGTTTCTTTCTGGCGCCACGAAGCCCATCTTTAGAGGCATGTGTGGGTTGCGCTTCCTGTCAGAAGCCCCCTGGGAGATTGTTATTTTTGTTTTTATTTTTTATGTTATTGTTTTTTTATTTTATTCTATTCAATCCCCACAGGTTAAGTCATCCCTAAAAAATTTGGTAGTTAAGATAAATGAAATAAAACTTTAAGGATTTAAAGTAGGTATTAACGACATGACTTTCATAGACCTTTCGTTCTGTAACAAATCACTATCTCTGATTAGGGCAGAGGACTCATAAGCCAGGGAAATATCAGATTTTAATGAAATTTTCAGTGTTCATTCATTGAATTAATTTTGCTATGCATTTGTTATATAAACTTGATAGTTTTTTTTAATGATATGTCATATACTTTAGACATATCATAAAAACAAAGGTCTAAAGGTGTGCATGAAATAAATTGGGAGTTGGAAGAAAATAATACCTCGAATGTAAAAATTAAATTCTAAATGTTTTGAGAGCTTTTAATACGATCATGTAATAGAAAATATAATTTTCTTTTAGATTATTTGGTAAATAATTCTGTGTTGATATTTTTTCTGCTTAAGTCTATTTTTTAAAAAATTTTATTTATTTATTTCATTTAATTTTTAATTGTGTGTTTTTTTGTTTTTTTTTAAGATTTAAAAATGTTAGACGGAAAAAGTATGAAAATCTACAATAACACTCATTTATCAATCAATTCGTAGTTTTGTCCCTTGTATCCAGGTTGAAAATTTCTATTTTTAATCCACTTTGGTGTAACTAAGTTTCTTTTACATTTCACTAGTATCATACTTTGAAAGATTCTTGTATTTTCATCATCATGTCGTGCTGCTAGCACGGATTCCCCTGACCCTCTCCCGCCACTCGTCTCTATCATCCACTGCTCCCGGCAGGTCTTCCAGGTTACATCCTGTATCGGCACAGAGCTGTTGTAGATAGGTTCTAGCTGGTCGTCCTGCCTTTGCTTGTCCATGTGAAGGGGTCCACAGGAGTACATTGCTTATAAGTTCGTCCTTACTTCTCCAGCCGAGTCCTGCATGTCTGGTTCGTCTAATTTGGATAGCTTAGGTGATGGGTGGTAGGTGGCCATACAATTGCTGTTTTGTCGGGTGTTACCTCCAGGACTTGTTCAATACAGCTCGTAGTATTCTTGTATAACTGCTGTCAAGCTTTTGCTCTATATGCTTTGTCAGCATCCATGTGGTGCATCCATATTTAGTGTCTGCACTCAGCTGATGGGTCCATGTGTAAGAGTCCATAAAAGCTCATTGCTTATGAGTTTGTCCTTCTCCAGCATGTCTTGTTCATCTTATTTAGATAGTTTGTAAAATGGGAGGTAAGTGAACATACAACTACTGTATGGTAGGGTGCTGCTTTCAGGATTTGCTCAAAACAGCAAGAAGGATCTTTGTGTAGTTGCCATGTAGCTTTTTCTTCAAGCATTTTGGTAAAGTCCCAAATAAACCTTTTTGTCATGAATGAAGTTCTTAGTTGTTGAGTTCTTACTGAGAAGAAAGTTCTTCTAGAGTTTACTGTTAAAGACAATAATTGTTGTATGCAGAGAATAATTGTTGTATAGTGTAAGAAGTTCATAAACTAGTTTAAATCAAGAATTCTGCAAGTATTTTGTTATAGTGTGTGGTATTGTTACATTGAATCATACTTATGTGAATAGCTTTTCAATAAAATATTCATTTATTCATGAATGTATTCCTTTCTATTGATTTGCAGTAGATTTCAGCTAAGAGTTTAGAAATAAATTCTAAGCCAGTACATTTGATTGGATTGAATATATATTATTTCACCTACAAATTTTCACTTGTTGCTTGAACATGTTTTCCAGATATTTTTTGATAAAAATATTTTCTGCCTGACTTTTGAAGAAAAAATGGTCCCTACAATTTGAAATAGTGCAATGTGATAGGTTTTGAATTTCATTTGCTTTCATATTGTACAAAAATCCAATCCTCTGCCATCAATTTATATCATGGTTTTTACAAGATGTCATCTTTTCTCACCAAATTAACAATCAAAGAATGTGGAATATTAAAAGACAACAACAACAAAATAATTAATAGTATTGACTAATACAGTCTTTAGAAAAATTAAGGGTCCATACTTCTCTCCCTTGAAATGTATAGTCTAGTTGGCTGGGGCTGTAGAATACACTGACTGCATCTCTGCAGGGATGCAGTCAGTGTATTCTACAGTTTAGTGTCATATCTAGGGCACTCAGTGAATGCCCTGGATGTGACACTAAACCATCTGATGATGAGGCTACAATTCTCAAGGTTAGGAGAATGTAGAGAATCCTTTGCCATTACTCCTAGGTCCACTCTGAACAGGAGTGGTAACACCTGTGAGGGTCCTGTCTATGGTTCAAATAGAACTGTTTGATCATTTAACTGTATGCAAACAAATGACTGAGACTGAATTGTCAGTGTTCCATAGCAATATTTGGAACCATTTAACTGTGTGCCAAACGAATGGGTGATGTTGAATGAAATTATTTGTGTTGAATAGCAATACTTGGAACCATTTGGCTGTGTGTAAATGAAGTGTTGAATAGAATTATTAGTGTTAGATAGCAATAGTGTAACCACTTCACTGTGTGCAAGCATTAATAAATAGTGTTAGGAATAATTGAAATCATCTTAACTGTATGTAAGCAAATTAGCTCTAACTTTTTTAAAAATAAAATTACTTACAAACTATTCATTTAAAAATCATATGTATCTCTATTTAACCATATGCAAAAAAAATGACTGTTAAATTAAATTGTTAGTGTTACACTGCAATACTTGAAACCATCTGTGTGTTAATAAATGAGCTCTGACTTATTTTAAAATATTATCTACAAAATATGCATTAACAAATAATAATTTAATATATAGATGTCATTAAATAATCTACACAAGTTGATATGCCATAAAATCTATCCAACCCTGACAATGTCAATCTGTTTTTGGCCATGATTTCCATTCTGATGAAATATTGGTCCATGATGATATTGATGCTTCTTTTTAGGAAGTAGTGAAGGATTCTAAGATAATTTAAGAAGAAAATCATCAGCACATAATTGACTGGAATCCACTCTATTGTCTAAGCATTTTAAGTGTATTGCTCTAATAAAAATCTCACTTACAAGCATAATAATAATAATCATCATCATGCTGCACTGCTAGTACGGATCTCCCTGATCCTCTCCTGCCACCTGTCTCTATTGTCCATCACTCTCGGTAGGTCTTCAAGCCTACATCCTGTGTCGGCACAGAGCTGTTGTATATAGGTTCTAGCTGGTCATCCTGCCTTTGCTCGTCTATGTGAAGGGATCCACAAGAGTATGTTGCTTATGAGTTTGTCTCTACTTCTCCAGTAGTGTCCTGGATGTCTGGTTCATCTAACTTGGATAGTTTTTGTAATGGGTGGTTGGTGGCCGTACAGCTGCTGCTTTGTCGGGTACTGCCTTCAGGACTTGTTCAATATTGCTTACAGTGTTCTTGTGTAATTGCCATCAAGCTTTTTCATCAGATATTTTGTTAGCATCCATGTAGTAGTATCAACACGACTGCTGCTTGGAAAAAACTGTTTTATTTTATCGGTCAGGTCCGACTTCCATATGACTGATAGCTGTCCATACTTTTGCTAGTCGCGTGTTGATGTCTGTCTTGGTTGATGAGATACTGCTTCCTAGGTAGGTGAACTTGTCCACTAGTTTCAGAGAACTACTATTTAATGTGGAGATGTTGCCTCTTTGGCCTAGTGGTAGAGTGTTCGCCAATTGGCTAGGAGACTGGGGTTCAATCCCAGGTCGAGTCATACCAAAGACTCAAAAAATGGTACTTGATACCTCCTTGCTTCACACTCAGCATTATAAGGTACGTTTCCAGGGTAAAGTGGAGCAATCCAGGAAAATGGGGTGGCACCCTCCCTACGCCTCAGTGTAGTAGCTATTGAAAAGAGAGCTTTCGGGTAGCCCTCGACTCTGGTTGCCAACTTTACATTTGTGGAGTACCCCTTCATTGCCCAGAATGGAAGCACCTGACATGATCCTATCTATGGGTAAAAAAGAACTGTTTGACATATAAACTGAGTGCAAAGAAATGGCTTATACTAAACTAAATTGTTAGAAATAGAACTGGTTGATCATTTAACTGTGTGTAAACAAATGACTGATGTTTAATTGAATTGTTAGTGATACATACCAAAACTTGGAACCATTTAACTTTGCTGAACTGAATTGTTAGAAATAGAACTGATTGATCATTTAACAGTGTGTATCTACAAAATAAGTTTACAAATCATATATTTTGATGTATATGTAAAAATAGGATTTGGCATTAAATAACCAAGAATCATTGATATTCCATAAAACCAAATCAAACCATACCATCCAGATAATTTTATGAATATTGGTGTTTATTCTATAGATACAATGAAAAATAAATCCTGTTGTGAGTCAAGGAAATATTTAGAATAATTCCTAACCATTCATAGCATGAAAATTGCAGTTCCCTGGTATGAACGGATGCAAGTTTGCTTGTACGCTCAGACCCAAGCTATTTTCTTCTGTTTTACTGATTTATCAACCATGAAAACTTGTTGGTTACTGCCACTGCAAAAGGAACAAAACCTTTTATGTTTTTTTACTTCCTTTTCTTCCTTAAATCTCACCAAAAAGAATTCCTGACTCAAGTGGAGACAACTTAAAAAGAACCTGCTTCAATCATTTAAATAGTTACAAAAGTTTCTTTATTTACTTGCCATAATTGAAACATAATTTATCTGTTTGTAATGTTATGTGCATAACAAGTTTTGAGTCATTTGAGGAATTGTATGTGTTGATAAGAATTGCACTAGATACATTGAAGCAAATTATATCTTGTGCTTAGCAGCAAGTCATCCAACTTGTACTTCTCATAAATTGAATTGTGATTGAAAGGAACATAACAAAAGTAAAGTTTGTGAGATGGCTTCATTTGCCAGTAATTATATTCAAAACTAGTATAAGTGACAGAATTATTTCCATATGGCTTGACACTTCTGCGTATTTATAACTTTCAAGATCGTGGCATCAGTTGTGTTGGTAAGATGAAAATATGTTGGTCAAATAAAATCCTTTAAAACCATGTGTAAATGAATGAATGACAGAAAGAATGAGAAGAAGAAAGTGGAGAGAAAACCAATAGGAAAGAAAAAGAAATTGAAGAAAAAGACCGATAAGTGATCCTGAGAAAAGAGAAGATTGAAGTATAGAAAGTTACAGTGAGAGAAAAGAAAAAGAAGACAGTGAAAGGACTAGAAAGGGATTAAGTAGTGTCGTCTACCTAGTTATTACCCATGGAAAAACCATGGATATATATGAATTTCATGTTACATTAACAATGGAATATGTTATTAATCTGTAGTGAGACCAGGTTATGTGACCAATAAATATAGCTATTTACAAAACTTAGCTTACTTTTTGCACAAGGTCAGAAACATGTAGCTCTTAGTGAGAATCATATTTGCTAGTTAATGACCATCTTGAAATTATATCATGTGAGATGCCTGAAAGGGAGATTGATTAAATAATGTGCTAAAGAGGACAACAGGATCAGTTGGAATATTTTCCAAGATGGCCTTCCAGAATGCTTTGTGGTTGCACCAGTCACTTTCTTTAAGCTCTTTGGGAATTGTATGGATGGTAGTTAAGGTCAGTGTGTAAAATTCTTCTCAAATTCTGAGATATTTCCAAGGCCAAAATATGCTAAAGAGCAGTTGTGAAGCAGGCCCTTACCTGCCTTACTACTGTGATATTCTCTGATATTTGAATGCAGCAAAGTCACAGGGCAATTTCCTTTTATAAAGCTGAATCTCTCTCTCTCTCTCTCTCTGAAATTCCCAATGATATTATTTTCCTGTTAGGAACTCTTCAATGTTAACTTAGTCAGAAATGCTTACAAAATAACCACCACATTGCAATGATAGTCATCAGTTGTTAAATAATTTTCAATCAAAAATGCATGATGTTCACCATTTTATGCCATGATAGCAACTAAAATGGCATGATTGTTGCTGCTCAAAGACATACCTACCATCCACTTACCATGAATAGCTGTGTAGTTTCAAATCAGGGAGATCATTCTGCTAGACTCTGTAAGTAAATGATATTTTTTAGCAGAAAATTTTCACATGAAGGAGAATTACTTGGTTTTTATCAAATCTTTAAAATCTTGCATATTCTGATCATGTTCTATTACTTATTCTGATCTACATCATCAGCATTAGAATATTTCATTTTAAAAATATGTTATGCTTTGTGGACGTTGCTAAATATATTCTAAATGTCTTACCAGACTTTGAGCCTCTGGCATGTCTCAGTAGATTATTTTATCTTATTCATGCAAATCACATCACCCTCCTCCAAAAATACAAAACAAACAAAAAGCAACAACCCTACATTTAATTTTGGATATTTCTCTCCATATCAAGAGATTAGATAAACATTTATTTCTCTTCCTTGCCTTGCAGGATCAATCACTTTTCTGATCTCATTTTTGATAATGTCTATATATCCTGTATTCAATGGTTTCAACAGAATTGACATTATAGAAAAAGGCAGATATCTTGCAAAAAATTAATACAAGAATTTCTGAACAATCTCGGTTCAGAGTTTGGGTAATTTACTATAACAGTTTTTAAAATTTTTATGTTTCAAATTTTAATCTTTAGGAAAGTTTCATAGTCTTGATAACAATCAAAATATTCTTTTTCTCATATGAGAACAAAAATGTTTTATCATTCAATAGGAAAACAATACATCCCAGTATAAGTTGTTGTCAAAATTAACACCCAAGAGCAAACATCAAATTTTTAGTGGTCTTATATATAATTAAAGCTTGTTAGATTAGTGAAATGTCTCAATTTTATATGTATTTACCCAACCCCTCCACTCCAGGAAGGATGTGATACAAGAACAATTTTTCAGTTGAGTAAAGCTGGTTCAAATTTTTCTTCTCCTAGACCAGTTTCTATACCAAGACTAAAGAGCTTAGTCTGCTCTACTATTTACTCATTGCTGATAGAATAATTGGGTGCATACCTTTTCCAAGGGTATTAGGGATATGGAAAATGCAAACAGACTTGTTCAGGATTTGAACTTGTGTTGCCAGTTTCATTTCTTATAATGATAACTGTTATGTCGAGTATATCTGCCTCAGTTATATGTAATTGCCTAAAAGAATGTGATCATCATAATTGATAATATGAAAGAATCATCTTTACTCAAAGTTGCTGCCTGAATACACAATACTTGATGAATTAGTTTTAATTCATATATTTGAGTTTTACTGGTGATAAATTTAGTCAAATTTCTTTTAGGATTTCAAAGTGCCTGTTCAATATGCCTTCCAGAAAATGTGCATGCCTTGGGAGGAAATCTTCCTCTGCTCTCGTAGATTAAATTTTTGTTTAACAAAATTAGATTTAGGGTATTATTTTTATAAACTAGATGGTTTGTTGGGTTTTATGGCATATCAACCTTTGTAGGTTATTTAATGCCAAATCCATTTTTATGTAAATAATCAGTTCTATTTAAAACAATTCAGTTTAGCATAAGTACACAGTTTAATGGTCAAAAACATTTCCATTTCTAACTATTCAAGCAGTTGTATGTAACAATTCGGTTAAGTGTAAATACAGTTTTAATGTCGAAAAACAGTTCTATTTCAAATAATTCAGTTAAGCATAGGCACGCAGTTTAAATGTAAGTACGGTTTAATTGTAAAAGTCATGTCTATTTCAAACTATTCAGTTTTACTCAAACATTTTAGCATAAGTATGCTGTTAATTCTATTTAACCCATAGATAGGACCCTTATCAGGTGCTATCACTCCGGGCCAGAGTGGACCTGGGAGCAATGGCAATGAAGGGGTACTCCACATTCCCCAAAGCTCCAGCATTGCTGGAACTTCACCATCAGATTGTTTAGTGTCATATCCTGGACACTTGTTAGGGGGGTCTTACCCCTCTGCTGAGGTGCAGTCAGTGTATTCTACAGCCCCAGCTGACTGGGCAATTTTATAAACTAGGTCATATGCTATTTAGTATGTGTAATACAGGGTGTCTCAAAACAGATGCAAGCCATTAATATGATAATGATTTGTTATTGAGACAATTTCAATGGTTGTCATTTGGAACACATCCTATAAAAACTGCATCCTTTGAGCTAGAGACATCAAATCAATTTTTTTTTAATTGTTATTATATCAGCTTCTAGGACATGCAATCTTTTTTTGAGTTTCTTGTCTCAGTAATAAATAATTATCATATTAATGGGTTGCATCTATTTTGAGACAGTTTTGAATGATTTTTGTCTCCAAATAAGTAGAGATACAAAATATTTTTTTCTCTTTTGTCCAAGGCATTTTGATCGATGATTAATAGTTGTTATAGTATACTCTTTTCAAATCTGAAACAAAAAAGAACACATTATTAGTAGTAGAGTTATTATCAGTCATGTGGGTCTCATGTATATTGAGACACCCTAATATGGGTCAGGATGGCATAGACACAGAATTACCAGGAACCTTGCATAGTGTAATGGTTAGAAAGCTAGGCTAGCAAACCTTCATGAGTGAGTTTGAGTCTCATTGGGTACTGTGGTTTGAAAGTTGATTTCAATAACGTCACTGACTCAGACAGTCCTGTTGCACATGTCTGTCTACACAACACACTTTGTTTCAACTCATTCCCATTCCCTCCATGGCTCTTTTTATGCACCTGACAGTCTCATTTGCATAGGTGCGCTGAGAGTCTGCGTTACTTCATGCGAGATAAGCAAATACAAAAGCGACTGTGTGTCACCATTTTAGCTTTTTTTTGTTAAGTGACTGAACCGTACAAAATGCAGCCACACACTAGTCAGGTAAGTCACGATTTTCCCTACAGATACTCCATTCATACATCCTTGTGCCACATCTAAGCAAAAAGCTTAGTAAATTACTAGACACAAAATCACCAATACTTGGTGACTCAGTTTTTTGCCATTGAAATCATCTGATAGGTGAGAAACTGACTGTCACCCAGCGCTGTTGTCTATGTTATCCTAACTTATATATATATGTAGAAATCACTGCTCTAACATACAGAATAAACAAGAATAACAACACTTACTGGCTTAGCAGCCCCAGCTAGCATCCAGCTGGCAGACAAAAAGTAGAATGAGTGGTAATTCAATAGCAAACCCGTAACACCTGAAACATGACTGAAACAAGCTGGTTTATGCGTGTGTGTGTGTGTGTGTGTGTGTATATATATATATATATATATATATATATACACACACACACACTAATATGCCCACTCACTCACTGGGCCAGGAACTAATCACTATCCAGGGAATGGACTTGGCCACCTTTGAATAGTGGAACATCCCAATGTCCATATAGTCTCACTTCAACTCGTAATTCATGGTTACGCATATGAGCATCGACTTATTGCTACTGAGCCTTAGAATAGAATTCCAACAATATATATATATATATATATATATATATATATGCTCTCTTACTGACATTAACCACTACATAATTAATATACATAATACACATGCACGCTCTTTACATTATTATTATTATTTCAAGTGGTTTATTATCTGTTATAGATGAAACTTACTTATCTTAACTAACAGTTACTGATTTCAATTGTAAGGTTTATTCAATTCTATCATTCATTATAGTAAGATTTTATCTCTTCTTAGACTAATTTCTGATATTTTAATTTCTCTTCAACCTGTCTCTGACATATTCTTGCTCAGAGGTTAAAATTCTGGACTTGCAACTTCTGTTGATGAAAGTGTTATTTTACACATTGAGACGAAGAGTGAATTAACTCATTAGTGAAGAAATGAACCTTGTTAAGATTTGTAACACCAACACCTATAAATAGATTGTAAAAGTCACATGATCTCAACAAAATTATCTTAAGTGCAATAATGGTGGCTTGAACTAAAATAATAGAATTTTCTCTCAAATTTTATAAATATTAATCAATATTTTGTTTTAACCAATTGAGGCAGGACTTTTATAAATTGCCAATAAAAAAAAAAATAAAGTAGAAACACTTTAAATCTATGGAGTTATTGATTTGAGAAAATATTACCTAGATGAACTGAAAGGGAAAATGTGGAGATTACATTGATTGGCTGTCACAATGAGGCTCTCTTTGAACAGTTTTATAGGAAAGTGTTAATTTTAATGATACTATAAAATATACAGTAAAAATAAGAAAACTTAAATCATGAAACATTTTTATGTATTGGTTACTTCGAATTTTTAGTTTTGTCCACTTTTTATGCCACATAATGATTTATAATTTTTGCTTGGTTCTTTATTAATTTACTGAGATGGAATGTAAGCTTGTTGATCTTAAATTCTCTCTCTCTCTCCCCCCTCTTTTTTTTTTTTTTTTTTTTTTTTTTTAAACTAGTTTTAATCAAAAAACATGATTGGAAGAATATTCACTTCACTGGTCCATAACCTGGTTTGGTCATGGATTGGGATGCTACTCATGTAGCATATCTTAGATGGGAATAGCCTGACAGAACCCATCGCTCTCCAGGTCTATAATGGGTTTGAATTCAGAGGTTTTTCTCTCTACTGATTGCCATATCAAAGCTAAAGAGCTCAGTCTGCCTAACAATTTATCAATAACTGGAGGGAAAACAATTGGATTCCTACTTTTCCCAAGAGTATTAGAGCTCATTGGCTTAGTGGGTAAAGTGTTCGCCAATAGTCCAGGAGACCTGGGTTCAATCCAAAGATTCATACCAAAGACTTTAAAAATGGTACTTGATACCTCCTTGCTTAACACTCAGCAATATAAGGTACGTATCAAGGGTAAAGTAGAGCAATCCAGGGAAAGGAGTAGTGCCCTCCCTACACCTCGGTGTAGTAGCTATTGAAAAAGGAGCCTTTGGGTCGTCCTTGACTATGGTTGCCAACTTTACTATTAGAGCTATGTGAAATGCAAACAACCTCATTTCCCTTCCTATAATGGTAACCACCATGCCACAAACATTTAAGGAGTCCCCATGGTGTTGTGGCAAACATGCTGAACTGTGACATCATGCTATTACATTTACATTGGAACTAATACCTTTGGTAAAGATAGTTTTGTAACCTAACAAAAAGGTTACTGAATGAGAAATAACCAAAACAGAGGTTGGAAGTGAAATGGAAATCCTTATAACATTAACAAAATAACAGCACTTGCAAACTGTATGAAGAAGGTAAATGCTGCTAGTGGTGACTACTTAGTATATTTTCACCACCACACAATAGTGTTCAGTGTATTTACAAAGAATCGGACATGCCCATTAATGTTCTTAGGTAGGGTATGTAACAGATAGGAACCCCTTATACCACTTTTCTTCCACAAGGATGACTTTGGCATGAAATAACCCACATAGTTTGAGTTGCCATTAAACAAAGAAACCAAACCAAACCATGAGCACCTCCAAGAGATGAGGTGATTGTAATCATTTAAAAATACTTTTTAAACTATTGTTTAAAAAAATTGATGCACTGCAAAATATATTTTACATAATAGTTTTATGCCTCATTAGAATATTTTATTATTAAGTAATGAGAAAATCATTTGTGATGTTATAGCAAGGCATGCTTGGTATCATTCAAAGTGAACAAGCATTGTGTTACTATTGCAACAAAAATGGAATGTGTCCAAGTGAGATTTTTTGACACCTACACACTTCTTTAATTAGTATTGCAGTGCTTGAATCCCATTTATCAAAAAAGTTATCAACAGCAGATATAGTAATATCATATAAACTTTTTAGCCCATTATCATATAGAAGTACTGATAAATGTGTTATCTAGTTTCTTTGAAAAAAATTCTCAAATTCAAATATACATCAAACTCAGTTTAAATACCATGGACAAAAATCAAGAAGTCAATTAGTTTTGCTTTGATAAATGACAAGTTACAGAAAATCTGAATTGTTAGGTGTGTGTTGCGAGTCCTGTGTCAAAAAACATAGCATGAGATTGGAAGAATCTACTTGCTTAGCCATTTAGAATGGGATGGACACACAGTGCACAAGCTCACTTGGTAGCAGTTGAGTAACCGCATCTGAAAGTATCTATTTATACACATGCAATAAGATCCACCTGATTTATTGCCAAGTAATATCAAGGCCACATGGTTCTTAAGATATTTAAAAGAACTGGTAATATTCTGAATAGAATGTGTTTGTTATGAATGAAAGAATAGACATGTAAATTGTAGAAAAAAATTTATATGCATAAATTTGTTAATCCTGATCATGATCAAAGAATATTTATCCTGTGTCTGTTTACATTTCAAAATGGAAAATGTAGGATTGGCATAGGATTGGTTTTATATGTAAATGAAACTTTAACTTTGAAAGTTAATTATTTAAACATTCCATTTTGCATGTATTTATAAATAGTTTCCAATGTTTTTTGTGAAGAAGCTACTGCCCTAACGTGCAGGATAAAATAATAAACAACACTTACTGGCTCGGCGGCCCAGCTGGCAGACAAATATGTCAATGAGCAGGCCAGTATATATGCACACTAGCATAGCCACTTCTGGGTTGGCAGCCAATCACCACCCAGGGAATGGAGTAGACCACCTGCATATTATGGAACACCCAGATGCACATATAATCTTCCCTTCCTCATGCCCAAGTGAGTATTCACTTTGATGTGTAATTCGACATGAACCACACTTAAGTACGATATACAGCTGAACTTTGACATTTTCCTTTTTTCTTAAAGATGTCATTAAGCAGAAAGATCAGTAAGAAAAGTTATGAGTTCTTTAATAAATTTTAATATAAGCATTTGAAAGTTAGGATATATTATTTTTTGGGTGGTTTTATTTATTGTTGAATCTATTTGAGGTAAGGGTTTCAAGATGTATCTCTGCTATTATAAAATAAATACAATATACATGTGTGTGTGTGTGTGTGTGTGTGTGTGTAATATATATATATATATATATATATATATAAGTATGATTGCAATAAAACCGTATATAAACTCATAAAATAACACATCCTGTTGAATATTAGCTTAACTGAGGATCTACAGTGTGAAACTCTGAGTCATTAGTTTTTATCCTGTTTGTTATCTTATTTTATACTTGAAATATAGTGTGGTATTGCTCAGCATTTTTGTGTATTGAGCACATATATCCCTTTACAAATTCTGAAACTGTATTTGGATAATATATCTGAAATTTTGTTACTCAACTCCATTATTACTGAAAGCTCACACTGTCATTCTTGCAATTTCAACACTAAACAATGGAAGAAAAAAAGAAAGAAAGAAATGATGTTCTACACAATGTTTCTTACTTTTGCTAAATTGAATTTATGTATTTGCATTATGTCGGGGAAGTACAGTTGTGCATTAGACTGTTTGCCTTTTGTTAAGGAAAACAATTGCAGATGTGCACCTTGAGATGCACATTTGTCTTTTGCTGCTTTTTATTGTTAGTCTTTTTTGTTATGCTATCTTTCATCACCTTCCTGTTGCTCCACTTGAGCAGTCTCTTTTAAATCTTTTTGGCGTCAGCATCTTTCCTGCCCACTAGCTTACTTTCTCTTCCTCCATTTTTTTTGTGAGGAAAAAGGCTTTTTTGTGTGTGTGTGAGAATCTGCATGTATTGCTTGTATATACTTATTTGTGTGTGTGTGTGGAGGAATTGATATTAAGTCATTTTTTGTGTGCATTCTTGCATATTTGATCTTTTCCTTGGAAAAATCTTTAACATATATGTGTATTAGCCTGAAAATGTTTTTTGCTTGTTGTGTTGATATTAGCTTCTATAAAGGCATCTTTATTGCTATGTATGTGACAACATTTATCTAAAAGTATTTTCATCGGTTTGCTTATGCGCGTATTTGGCATAAAATTTTTTGTGCTTGTTCAATGCTTTTTATGTCCTTAGCTGGAATTTATTAGTTACTGTGAATAAATGAACACCCCACCACACCACACCCTTGTATATACTTTCTTAAAAATGCTTCTCAATGTGTCTATAAGGATGGCTTGATAAGTCCATAGCCTAATAGATATGAGCTAGATTTGATCTGAAACTTACGTTGTATAATCTTTGATCTTAAATTTTAATTTTATAATGTTTGATCTTGGTGATTAATGAAGAATTATTGGGTTAAGTGCATTGACAAAAAAGATATATGGTACTTACCTGTATGTTATAATTGATCTATTTTTAGTTTTTAATAAGAGAAATATCTAATGACTAGATTAATCAATTTATTACACAAATGAAATTTTTGCTACAATCTGTTTCTGAAATCTTGGTTCAAACTTTGCATCAGAAAAATGTTTTTACCTAGAATTTTCTCGTAGAATTTGGATCTTATAAGAAAAAAGTACTTATTTGTATATACAGTTGATTGTATTTAAAACAATTTTTTTTTCATGCATTGTTTTATACACTTTCAGATTGAGTATATTTACCATCATTTTGGCACCATAGATTTCAGTAATACATCTGAGTTGTAAAAACATTGAGTAGTGCCATTTTGAAAAGAGATTGTGTGTTTTGAAAATCAGAATCTAAATTTTTGTCTTTTACATGGGTTTGGGCAGCATTTACTGAAACTAAAGGCAAAATTACACAATAAACTGGCTGTAGGTTTTGGTAAATCAAGACTCCTGAAAAAGTTCACCTAATCTAACAAATATGAGAGTCAGCTGAAAAGTTCATACTCCCATAGAATTGTGACCAAATGAGGAGTATTTTTCAACATAATCCTCCCTGTGGTTGATATACTTCTTCCATCGGTGTTGCATTTGCTTAGATCTGATTAGTCAAAAAAGTTATCAACAACAGATATATCATCATATTAACTTTTCAGTTCACCTTCATATCTGCCACTGAACATTTCACAGTTCATTCTTCATAAAGTACTCCATTTTATTTAACAAAAAGGTTCTCAATTCTTTGAAAAAAAAGCAAACAAACCCTAAATCTCTAAGCTGACATCTGTAAGGTTATTATTTTTTGTCTGTCTATCTCTCTTTTGTTTTCCCTGAAGATGAAATTTTGTTAAGATAAAATCACAAGCAGTGAAGGAAAATAAACAAACTTCAGATTATAAGTTTTTTTCATCTTGATTTCTGTTTGCCACTGAGACCATTATTCTAGCCTTTCTCAAGATTTTTGTTAAATTGTGTTCTACTCAGAAGTTCAATTAGTTTTCAGTCTGTCTATCTTTTCTACCAACTCCCTAAGCATGAAGCATATCAAATCCCAAGTACAGTGGTAGTTAGAACAATGTTAATATATAGATTTTTGATAATGAAATATTTCCTCTAATTGATTGCAATGTTATATCAATGCCACACTCTATTCATGAAGGCCACACAGGTGTAGCCTTTATGAATGAAGTACTTTATGAAGAATGAACTGTTAAATGTTCAGTGGCAGATATGAAGGTGGACTGAAAAGATCATATGATGATATGTCTCTTGTTGATAACTTTTTTGATTAATTATATCCTAGAATACAACACTGATGAGGGAAGTATATAAACCACAAGGAGGATTATGCTGAAAAATAACCCTCATTTGGTCACAATTCCATGAACTTTTCAGTTGACTCTCACATCTATCATCATTGGAAATGGAATTATTGTCACTAGTTCAAATCTTGCATGAAACTGTTTGTTTCACTTCACAGCTATGGTTCTTGAGATATTTAAAATGGTTATTTTTCAGGCAGACATTTTATGTTACTTGCTCCAAAACAAAATATCTGTAATTTCTTTTAGAGATGTCTATATTTTGGTGATACTTAAATTTGATTGAGCTTATTTACCAGACTTTCTATCTTGAATTCAGTTAACTCTGTTTGATCCTGTTATTCACCGTATCATGAAATATTTTTCTCTTGTCAACAAGTCACTTCAAAAGAATTCAGGAAGACAGAGAAAGAAAAAAATCTGTGATTTGTCTATTGGACTACTGAAAAAGAAAGCTGGAAAGAAGAAAATTACTTTTTAAAAAAATCATTGAATAATACTTATTACTAAAGTTGGAGAAATGAAATTAGCCAGGGTAGAATAGTAAGATTGCTATTTTTCAATATACAGACCTTTATTTTTTCCTGATAGGCTTAAGACTAAAAAATCTCAATACCTAATTATACTTATGAATAAAGAACAAGGCATATACACAGGTTCAGTTGTAAGTTCTTACTCTAGGACAGGTAGTGTAATATATTCTGGTTCAGTAGAAGAAATAGACAAATTATTTGTAAGAATTGATATAATATATACTCAAAGCATCGATAGGGAAATTGTTCCAAACTTCTCCCATGAACTAAATAAGATATGACATTTCTCTCATAATATTTTAACTAGAAAACTCTATATAATACCAAAAGTTACAGAAGACAGTATGAGAGACACCTAAAGAAACTGAATGTTTGTAATGTTGTAACTATAATAACAATCAAGTTGGGGATACGAGTACAGATTCATCAGTGTATAGAAGACCTTTATTGATCATATATACTATTTTTTTAGCATATGTCCTATAATCCTCATTGTTGTTATTTTCTGATTAGATATTTTACTTAATTTACAATCTTCAGTTGGTCTGCAATTTTTTAAATGCAAGAATTGTTGATTCAAAGACAATATATATAAAAAAACGAACACATATTTTTGCAAAGAAAAACATTTTAAAAGTTATTTTAAAACTTGATATATGCCCTGTAAATGAGAAGGGATCAGTAAATTTGTAGCTTGACACATTTATTAGCTGGATTTTGAGCTGAAACTTTCACTGTATAATGTTTTATGTAATCAATGTTCACCATTGAGTTCTGTGCCTTGACAAAGAATATACATTTGTTTAAAATAAATGATCTACCACTGGATTTTTAAAAGTACATTTTACAAACAGGAAAATATAGTTTTTTTTTTCATTTTATTTCTTTTGTAACTTCTTATAATTGATGATAAAAAAGTAATATTTTAAATAAGATAATTTCTTATTTATCCTAATATTTTGTTATACTTAAAAAAAAATGAATTCCTATCTTGAAAAAAGGTAATGGATTAGGGTGAGAACTCTCTAGATTACTTAGATGTCAGATCTGATCATGAATTTCTACATTTTTAAAATTTTTTTTTCTTTAAATCAATTACTTAGATCTTTGAAAATCACTAAATATGTCAAATATTAAAAAGGGGGAAAAAAACTTTGATAAATTAAGAATAAAATTACAGATTTAGAGATTTACTGACTATAATAAGCAGGTGAAAAAAAAATTTTTAAATTCTACTTCTGTTTAAATGTAAAGCCTCTTTGAAAAAGAAAATTTAAAGAGTGAAAGTATCAGCTAAATCTGATTTTGTTATAAAAAAATCTTAGTGTAATAAAACATCTGTGTATATTTTTCTTTGTGTTGTTCCTTCTGGCATTCCCTTGATATATATATATATTTTTTTTTTTAAATGACCTCTTTGTATCTGACTTTTATCTTCATTTATTGCTTTTGATTTTCCTGTTCAGAAGGATAAGATACTTTAAATTAAAGACAAAAAGTAATGATTTCCTCATTCAAATTATACCTTGGTGCAACTGCATTACTTTCATTTTTTTTTCCTCCACTTGTTATGCATCGTTAATTCTTATATATTTAACAACCAAGAAATTATAACCCTTGTTTCTTTGTTATTATTGAAATGGTAATTTTTTAAACACTTGTATATTACTTTTCACTGTATATGCCTGGCTTTAAGTTATTTCAATAACAAAGATATTGAGAGATGTCTAATGGTATAATCAATTCAGTTTTACTACAAATCAGTTAAAACCAAGTTATGGGTTATATCCTCACTGGTTATTTCTTATATACCACCTTGTGCCACATTTAATCTAACCTGTGTAAATAAAAATAGCCAAGATGTATTTTTTATCCTTTTCTGATTTGTAAATTCAAAGATTTTTGGAGAAAAAATAATTTTTTAAATGGTCAGTATTAAGAAAAAAATTACTAAAACTCTCACCCATCCAAAATAGTTTAATAATTATCTCCCTTAAGAAATTATACTGATTTTGGTGAATGCAAATGCTGATATCACACTGTTAGAAATTGCTTTTTCTCTCTAAGCTTGTGTTTTAATGCTATTGCCCTAGCAAAAGTCTTGTTATAATATGCTATTTTTGCTGCTATAGGAAGATTTTCATTTGTAAATGGGTTTCTTTATTACTTTGGTTTAAGTATTTGACATGTTTCATATGTTTAAATACATTGTTTGAATGCATATTTTCATGTGTTAAAATACCTGTGCATAGTATGTCTATGATTCTCTTGTATGTGCATGCTTGTAGACAAGCCTTCTTCTTATGTATGTGTTTGTGTGTGTGTTTACATAGTTGAATAATGGAATGTGTTTGTCTTGCTTGCATATGACACTGGATAACAGACATACATTCCTTCATTGCAAGTGTCTTTTCTTTCTCTCACCCTCTCATCCTCTTTTTCTACCTGTCATTCTGTCTTTTTTTTCTTTTAACTTACTTTTCTCTATCTCATTTTCAGACCAAACTCTACCCCACCCCATCTTCCGTGTTGAAGGGACAGTCTCAGAAAAAAAATCAATACTTTACTTCATCTTCATTCCATCTCTACTATTCTCCATTGTCATCCTTTCTTTTTCTTTTTGGATTTTTTCTGAATAAGAATCATCCGTTCTTCCTATTCTTGTCCCTTCTTCCCAACTCCTCAAGAAATAGTGACTGGAGGTATTTTAATATATAAACGATCATGAAATCCATTTTTCTTATTTTGATGTACTCGGTGGTTCATATCTTTCTTGATGGACCTTGATAAATCAATAAGTTCATAGCCTAATGATGTAAAAACTACTTATTTTACAAAAGAAATGTTTATTTGTATCCCTTCTAAAAATAATATAATATCCCTTCTTGTAAATGAACTTTATTCGCTGGTGAATATTTATTCTCATAGATTGAACATTGTAGCTAATTATGGCTAATAACTACATTTCATAATTCAGACTTATTGATCCACCTTGTCTGTATGGGTGGCATAATTGTTAATGGCACTGACCATGGAATTGGTGGAAAGAGTTAAAGTTCTAGCTGAGGTTGTTTCTCTTCATTTTTCACTGATGATTTTAGCAGACAGAAATCAATCTCTCTTTTTTCCAGTAAAAATAAGTAGACTGGGCTCTCTAGCCTTGGTTGGACAACTAGTCTATAAGAAGGAAAACTCTTAATTCAAATCTTATGCCAACACAATATGTGCCAGTGTGTTAAAGTAAGGCCTATTACTCTCCAGTTCTTAAAGACCTTTGGAAAGCCTTAGCCCTGCAGTGGAGACTGATAGACCTTATGTGTATCCCATTCTATCCGGAAAATATCCATCCATTTAATATCAATATAAAAATAGCCTACAAATGAATTGGCCCTTATATTTCCTATCAGAATAAAATCTGGAATTGTGGAAATCCGATGGTTCTTTTTAAAAACTAAGATTTAAAATTCAAAAAGTTATGAGTTGAAAAAAAAAAATTATTATAAATTATCTTAGCATAATTACTCAGCTACAAACTGATAAAAAATTCAAACCAAAGATGAATAATAATAGTAATAATATGACAATTGTAAAAACTATGTTCCCATAACAATGGAATCTTTTATTTAGTGAGACCAGGTTGTTAATACACTGAAAAAACTTTCTGTGTGAGTGATATATACTTACTTATTTGGAGGTGCCCGTGGAGTAATAGTTATTGTTGTAGGAAATGGACACAGTGACACTAGTTCAAATCCTTGACGTGACTGATTGCATTTCACATAGCACTAATACCCTTGGGAAAGGTATGAATCCAATTATTCTCCTTCCAGCTATGGGTAAATAGTAGGGCAGACTGGGTTCTTCAGCCTTGGTGAGGCAACTAGTCTAGGAGAAGGAAAACTCTGAATTCAAACCTGTTAAACTCCACTTAAAAATTGACTTTGTGTCATATCCTACCTGAGTGGAGGGGTTGGTAAATATGTCTATATATAAACTTACATGCAAACAATTATTAATAACTTGTTACCATTAAAAGTATGGCGGTTTGAGGATAACACTATTGTTTTTAGGCACACAAATGAATTACGAAACTTTGCTTTAACAACACACAACGAAAGTTCTTTATTTGCAGCTTTGAATATTTGGTTTGTTCTTGGTGCTGCAAGACTCGTGGTGTTTAGGCTTGTTGGATGTTTGAGACGAAATGGCTTAGCGAGATGTTGAGATGGCAGCGTGTCGTTGGACGTGTGAGGGAAGTATTCAAAGTCACCGTGTAGTTTTGTGTGTCGAGAGCGGAGTGACGCTCGGATCGACATAGTCAATTTTTGGGGTGACAAGAAGTGGTGCCTGTGGAAGGCATGCTGAATGTTTCTAATTTATGTTCAACTGGGATTCCTCGTAAAGAATCCATAAATTAGATGGTTCCCTCGTTGAGTGTCCATCTTGCTGCTGCTAGTGTTAAAGCCACAGTGAGATGTCCACACTGGGTGGCTTGTTTAGCTAAAAAGCATCGCTAAGCAGGGACGACCAGAGGCACGTCTGTTCTGGTCGCAACCTCAAGCTGAAGAGTGTGGTTTTGGCTGCTCACCCGTTTTGCTAGCCGGAAATGAAGGTCCGGGCTGAATGGGATAAGTCATCTTGATTGGGTGAAATTCAGTGTTGAATTAAATAGTGCGCCAAAACAAAATACGAGATTTTCCTCTTCTCTACAAAAGGAAATATCTTATTACTCCGGGGACATGGTTAGTGTAACTGCTATTATCATAGGAAATGAAATCAGTAACCCAACTTCAAATCGTGGACAAGGCTGTTTGTGTTTCACTTTATGCTAATGCTCTTGGGAAAGACATAAATCCATTTGTTCTCTCCTTCACTAAATAGTTGGGCAGACTAAGTCCTGTAGTTTTAGTTAAGCAACTAATCTAGGAGATGGAAAACTCTGAATACAAACCAGCTGTACTCTGCTTTAAAATTGACCTTCTGTCATATCTTGTCTGGTGAGGAAGGATTTGGTAAATACATACCCTGTTATAAGACTATTTTGAATGACTGAAATGTATAAAACCCTCGTTTTTTTCTATGAATATACATCTATTTTTTTCCTTAAAGTAGATGATTAATGTTATATATATTTTATATTTTTAAGCTTTATCTTTCTGCTCAAATTTTAGCCATTTGTTTTTGTCTACTCAGTTTTTGTATCATCATTGCTAGGAATCTATATGTTTCTATGTGTTTGCTAGATCTTTCCTTGTCTCTGCAAATGTCCATTGTCATATGTAAGGTGGGGTATTGTCACTGTGTGTGTGAAGTCATGTCTATGTGGATGTATGCATATAAGATTTAAAAGATGTAGATATGATTGGGATATTGTACTTAATGGTGTATACATATGTATTTCTGTATAATGTTGTTAATGAAATGAATTAAGTAAAAATATGATATTATGCATTCAGAAATTGACTTTAATTTTCTTAGCACTAAAGATATATACTTAGTGCATCAATTAGTCTGTAGCCTAATAAGTGTTTATTTTTCAACATAATTTCTTTTTTTGTCAGTATACTTAATTCCATAATGAATATTAATAACATCGATTGAATCTTATACAGGAAGAATTTCAAATCAAAATTTAGATTCTGCGTTGAGTGGGTGATCTATTGTTGCATTCTTGAAAATTTACTGTTAAATTTTTTTAATAATAATAAAAAAATGTATACTTATGTGTAATATATATATATATATATATATATATATATATATATATATATATATATATATTAGCAATTTTGCCTTTTACAAGAGTGTTGCATCAGTGCTCAGAGAGATACTATGAGTATTTTAAAAACAATAAGACATAAACTATATCAATCAAGACTTATTTCTAATAGTACGCAATTTGATACAACTACAATAATAAACCAAACCTGTAAATATATATATATATGATCATCGTCATTTTTTATTTTTAGTAATATATACTTGATTGGATTTGTATAATACAGATACTACTCACTGATCTTGAATAGAATTAGTGAGCTGCAACATTTTAATCAGACTGGGAGTTATAAACAGAGGAACAAAGAATCTTACAGAAAAAGTCACATGGTCCATTATTATATATGATATATAATAAAACATTCACATGATAGTCCCATGTGTTTTACAATATCATGTTAACATATTGGAATGCTATGTTTTTTGTATAAAATATTTAGATAAATCTACAATTATTGTTCATATCAAAAGTAAGATTAAAAAAAAGATATTTGTCTTGTAAAATTATATTTAAAATGATCTTTCTTTTACTTTTAATAATTGAAGCAAAAAAGTAGGACTTTGCAAAAATAAATGTAGTTAAGAGAATTAATAGAAGCGATATCAGTTTTTATGTTAAGATTAATATAAGTTGTCTTAGAATTGATATCTTTTGTTATATCAGTTATAATCCTATCATATATAAAGACTAATACAATCTTCATATTTGCCTGTAGAAGAATGTTGAAGTGAAAACCTCTGCTGCTGCTGTTGCGGCTACACTGAAAATCTTTACCCATATTGGATACACCTCCTCCTTTGTATGCCCAGGCCTGCTTGCTGATCTATGATGTATTCTGTTTATTTTATGACACCCCCTTATTTTTCTGGATTGCAAATTGAATAGTTTTTCCCCAAAAGAAAATAACTATGCTGAATATTTTCTCTATCAATTTCCATAATGTTTGATAGTTCTTTTTAGCATTTTTTTTCATTTTGTTATAATTAGTTATGCTTGAGCTTGTGAGCATGTCTACATAAGCCTACACTCAAATACATACATACATACATACAGGTACACATGTGCCCACAAGGTGTGTGTGTGTGTGTGTGTGTGTGTGTGTGTGTGTGTGTGTGTGTGTGATATATCTATATATATATATATATAGAGAGAGAGAGATAAATCAATAAATTTGTAGCCACATTATGAAGAAAAAACATTTATTCTACATAAAAAATTTCTCAATAAAATCACATTTCTTGTCAATGCACTTAATCATTCTCTATTAATTATATAAATCAGATCTTATGCCTGTATTAAACTATAGGCTTATTGATCCACCCCGGTACAAATTTAGTTATACTCTAACAAGCTCACTCTATGTATGTGTGTGTGTAATATATATGAAGAAAGTAGAAAAAATAGAATAATCCAAGTTAGATGAATTTATTTTGATGTAAAGCCAATGTTAAACGTTTCGATTTTAATAACCTTTATCAGGACTTTGATATGATGAGAATTGTTCACACAGCAATGGATACTTGTTGAGATTACAGGAGCAAAGAAAATGTATATAAGAAAAGATTCATAAACATACATTTAGCGTTTTTAATTTGAAAGTATTAAGTAGGTGTTTGGCATGTGGAATGGTGTTTGAAAATGTTGGATTTTTAAGAACTCAGAAAAGCCCTCCTGTTTTTAAAGAAATATGCAGAGATTGGTAAGTTTTTATATTTACAAATCATCTTGAAGTCATCCATGTTAGATGTCATGTAAGAGTGTATTTGATATTTGTTTTTTCAAAAGGAAAGTATTATATACTGTTGGATTTAGATCCATATTTACTTCCACACACATACACACACACACGTGTGTGTGTGTGTATATATATATATATATATAAATATATATACACACACACAATATATATTTTGGTTCTTTGTTGCTAACTACCTGATGATTGATTTGTATGTATGTCTGTACTAGGGTGCATCAAAAGTTTTGCAATATTTCAATAATGTGAAGCACAGTTTGGCTGCTCTGGATGCATTTACTGAAGTTGTAAAGGGATGAACCACCCTGGACTGAGATACCAAGCTCACCTGATAATCTACGAGCGCTATTCACCAGATTTGACTCAATGGTTTGGAACATTGCCCCAGAATGCATTGTTTTAGGTCTATCTGAACTTGCCTGAGACTTTTGCTATCTGAGCCAAATTTCTTAAACCAACTGCAGTGTTATGGCCCAGTTTGAACTTGTACAGCATAAGTTCCTGAATTAGATTGTTGCATGTTCACCTGTGTGGCTTTACATGTTATTTAGGAGTGTAGCACATTGCTATTGAAGAGGAGGCCTGTATCCTTAGGATGTAGGTCAGGGTCACTGTTAGAGTTTGTTCAATGTTGGAAGACCTGAAACAAGTAATGAAGCCAGCACATTACTGATGAAGTTACTTGAGGCAATGACAAGATGTATTTCCTTATTCTTTATATATATATATATATATATATATATATATATATATATATGCACACATAAACAAGAAATATATCCACAAAAAGTGTGTTCAAAGAGGATCAAGACTGAAGTTGTTTTTACCAAGACAGAAATAAATAATGAATGAAACATTAAGTATAGTCATATTGGCTATCAATACACTTTTTTCCAGTGAGTTTTTAATTTGTTGAAGCACCTCAGATACACATCTTTTAATTTGGTATGAAGCTGTGCTGTCATATTTCTTAGAATAACTACTACTTCCTCTGATATCTTCCCCCTTAAGATCAATAATCAGTTTAAGAAACAAGAAAATTGCATCGTGCTAGGTCTGGTGAGTATTGGAAGGTTCTACACTTGCCTTAACCTGGGTTTTACATCAAAAACTGCTGTAAAAAGTTTCAAAACTGGTTTCATAACTTTTTTCAAATTGTCACTGATTTGTCTGGATTTCATCACTTTATTCTAATTATCTTAATTCATTCTAATTATTATTATTATAATTTATTCTCTATAGCTGTGCATATGGTTTAATTTGAATTAAATTGGTACTTTTCAATCATACCTTATATATGCACACACTCACATACAATTTTGTCTCAGCAAAGAATAACCGTAGAAGGGATGACATGCTGTGAAACACACCAATCAAACAATAACATACAATTTATTATATACCCAAGGTAATATTTAGGAGTTCAAGCAATTTTAAAAAAAATTCTCATAATACTTACTATTTACCACCCAACTTCTTCAGAGTAGACCCTTGAACATGTATACACTGATCCGATAATGAGTTGCTGTAAGTGTGTGTTTGTTTGTGTGTATTTATTTATTTTTTTCCATTAGCATGAAGAAGACAGGACTTTTGCATGAGCCTAATCACCCCCCACCAATAAATACTTCAAAGATGTTTGTTGATTAGTAAAATCTTTTATATACTTAAGGTCTACATTGACCAATGATGCAAAAATGGACACAGAAATTAGCATTTGGGTAGGAAAGGCAAACTCTGCATCATGAAGTCTATGATCAACTGTGGAACATTAGTGATGTGTGTTTTTAAAAAAAAAAAAAAAAAAAAGATCGATGTCTCTAAGGTTGTTATAAAATGCTACCTCAGGCTAATTTGAATATTCCGGCATGAAAAAAAATCAGTAATTCATTTGATGTAAGATCTTTTGCATGGAAACTTTCCTTATAAATGCACAATTAAAATGTGGTCACTTTTTTTGAATGGGAAATAGCTAGATCTCTGGTATATCATATTGTCTAGGTCAACTTATTCTTTTGATATGAAGATAAGTTTATGGACAACCTAAAGCCCACTGAGATTGATTTAAAGAAATGGGAAATCTTAGTGTTTGAAAGAAATGCATAGTGGGCACAATGTTTTTCATAGAGGAATATTTAACAAAAAATATGGCAACATTAAGGTATGGTACATCAAGATAACAAATTATGGCAAACATTAATTGTAAGGAATGATCATGATTGTACAAAGTTTGGCTTTGCTTTGACATCCAAAATAGGATTTGATTTGTACAGTTGCAAGCATAACAGATGAAATATGGGCAATCATCATTTTCAACAGGAGAATCCATGCACATACCCATGAATGTGTGTGTATATATATGGTACTGGTCCAGCTTGATACTACACAATTCAGTATTGGATAGTTGCTCTGATTAGATTATAATAAGTTATAAAAAAGAAGAGGACAAAGAAAGTTTAGTTCATGAAAACATTTCAGAATATCTCAAAAAAGTTTTAGCATACAGAAATTTTATATTCAATAAAATAAACTGATAAAATCAATTCTTGTCTTTATTCTTGTACATAATACTAAAATGAGTTTTAAAGCTTTATATTACAATTACTTTTAAGGAATCTATTCTTTCTATTGGACCATAATCTGTACCAGATGCAAGATAAAAAAAAGTTGGTTTTTAATAAAGCTACTTCTATAAGAATTAAAAAAAAACAACAAAAAACAAATTAGAATAACAATTTTACACTTGAAAATATGAAGTAACCTCAGGGAACAATGTTTGTTGCCTCAAATAAGTAGTTTACAACTGTAAGGCAAACCAAATTGTCTGGATATATATATATATAAATAAATTATTTATTCAATTTTCTTAATAGACAAAATTATTTTCCTAATTTTTAAAAATGGAATCCAGGAAAGAATTTTGCAAAAAATGGTGACAGTGCCACTTAAAAAGTAAAATTTTTGTTTTTTAGAATACAGCTGCAATATTTCACAGTTGCTAATAAACACACTTTTTATTTATTAAACAACTGGCCAATTCTATCTTCTATAGAAAAGATAAAAAATGTTTGCTTTCTTTCTAAGCACTAATGATAAAAGATGGCTGTAATCTTCAACTATGCTTTGCATGTTGCTTCTTGCTACTGTCACTTTGGTAAATGGAATCAAAACTTGTTCTTCCTTATCAAAATATGAGGGAATTCTTCTAAGTATGTTATTATATGCTTCTTTTGAGATGTTTTTCCTTCTTGTGACATGTCCATTTTAGACTTCATGTTTGAATGATTGATAATTTTGTATCTATATGCACATACTCTGTGTGTTTACCCAACCCCTCCATCAGAGATGTGACACAAGGTCAACTTTTAAGCAGAGTAAAGCTGGTTTGAATTCAGAGTTTTTCTTCTCCTAGACTAGTTTCCTAACCAAGGCGAAAGAACCCAATCTACACTACTATTGATGGGAGGAGAAGAGATGGATTCATGCCTTTTTCCAAGGGCATTAGTGCAAATTTATACACAAACAGTTTTGTCTAGTATTTGGACTAAAGTTGCTAATTTCATTTCCTATGACAATGGCTGTTGCACTAAGTGCGCCTCTATTCTATGTGTGTGTGAGTGTGAAGTTGCACATCTCATAAGACAAAAGCATTGTGATATTGCACTCTGATCTGTACATGTTGACCTTGAGAGATTTGTTTTGCAAAAAATATAGTTTTAAA
Organism: Sepioteuthis lessoniana; assembly: GCA_963585895.1. Taxonomy (NCBI): domain Eukaryota; kingdom Metazoa; phylum Mollusca; class Cephalopoda; order Myopsida; family Loliginidae; genus Sepioteuthis; species Sepioteuthis lessoniana. Next base: position 65,647,628 of record OY757912.1, read on the forward strand.
TTGTGAAGTTGACTAATAGATATTTTACTTGGGATTTGTAAACATTACAATTACTTCTTGTTATTATCAAATATTGTTCTCTTATCATTCTTATTTTCTATTTTGTTTAGTGTATAAAAACTATTGTTCTTTCCTGACAAATAATGATATTGGTTTGGTTGGTTGTTTGAGTTTCTCGGCATATCAACCACTATGGGTTATTCAATGCCAAATCCGGTTTACATATATGAATTATATACGATTTGTAACCATTTTTATATAAACTCACTTTTTCTTCGTAAACTCACTTTTCTTTTAAATTCATGTTTTGATCTATTCGACCCACAAGTAGGACCCCAACAGGCACCATCACTCTGGGTCAGAGTGGACCCACTACAAGTTGGAATTGTTGAGATTTATTTTATAATGATATTCAAAGGTTCTATATCAACCAATTTTGTAATTTTAGTCAAACTGAATAGATCTATTTCCATGTTCTTTTTCTAAATCAATCAAACTGATTTTGTTTATCATATCTCAAAATATACCAGTAGGATAGAAGTAATAGGACAATCAATAACAATATTATTACTTTTTTCTTTCCAATTGCTTCTACCCCAACTGTCTATTTTTACTGAATCTATATTTTTACTTACCAAATTAATCTTAAACATTTTCTTAAATAATGATTTAAAAAAAAAAAGGAGGTACGAAATTAAATGTTTAAATCTATTCAGTGAAAATTGTTTCCAAATAATGGAAAATCACAAAATTTCTTATCATATAAAACATTTTTTCTTTTATCATTGCTGTGATTGATTCTATTCTGAAAAAGAAAAATTTGTTTAGTCTCTCCCAGTGAGAAAGAAATAGTGATGACTAGAAATTGTAAGGTCTAAGAGTGATTGACAGTTGTATTTTGGATATCATTATGAATGATTGTATTCCCATGAAAAAATATATTATCATTCAATCTATCAAAAATTTGAAAATATAGCAAATTTAATCAATTCTACTTGGATTATAGAATATTAAAACTACTTGAACAGTTTTTGTTGGTAAGTAGAATAATAATAATACTTACTGGCTTGGGGGTCCCAATTAGTGTCCAGTTGGCAGACAAAAATAAAACAGGCAGTAACTCAATATAGAACCTGGTATTTGTTGAGTGTCCCAAGAAAATATATGATGCAAGGGAAAAGTTTAATGTGATGTTCCTCATAAAAAGGACACATAATAATTTTGTATTATAAAAAGATGAGTATTTAATAAAAAAAACTATAGCAGATAAAATGGTGACAAGGAAATCAATGATCATGCATCAAATGCTGACATTCCATGTGAATAGCATAGATTCATTTAAGTTGTGGAAATGTTATCTGACCGTCTTCTTCTGTCAATCAAGAGTTATTCATGGACACTGTCTATGCGAATTAAGTTTCCAATTAACAAAATTATGAACACTGTTATGCTAATTACATTAATAATACAACAACAATAACAGAACCCAATAGTGATAATTATGGTGGCTTACTTTCATCAGGTCAATTCTGAACAAGTCAAATGTTATACTTCTGTGGTCAAGGGACATTACTACATTTAATTATCATGTTAATTAACACATAATCTGTTAAATGCAATGAATGCAGATAAGTTCAGTCTGGAACAGTTCAGAATCTTTGTCTTAAACTTGTGAGTTTAATTCTAAGAACACTTTTCTTCGCAAGCACTCAGTGGTATGCATTCCAGATTGGTTTTCTTGCACTTCTTAATGCAGCCCTTTTGGCTTTTGCAGGAAACAAGTTTCCAGCAGAATTCTTAATCCAATCCCAGATAAGTCAGCACCGCTTGTTAGATATGCTACTTCAGGGCTGCACTTGTCAGTGGGATTAGCTGAACATTGTTCTTCTTTGCAAATATTTTGTGTTGTGTCTTGTTAATATTGGTTGCAGTGCTTGTTCTGTCATAAAGCAAGATCATGAAACTTGATGGTGTGTATGACATCTTCATCAATATGATCTGGTGTAGTGGAGATGTCAGTGAGTAACTTTGTCAACTGAAGTAGAGTTGTCCACATTGTCTATGATGTCTTATTGCTATGTCCGGTGAAGCAGAAGATTGTGTTACAATCCATCAAAGCATTAAACATCAGTAGTGCCTGTGTTGTCTCAGGGCCCATTTCATGGATTGCCAAGAACCCAAAAACCTTGCTCACTCTTTGGATTCCTCCTCCTGGGTGCATGCCAGGACAACAATATCAGTGTCAATTGTGCTGGTGAGTATCTTCTTGTGGCCATTGTGAACAGCATGGGTGGCATGTAACATCATGCACCTGTCAGATTCTTCATGGTTGCAAGGAGCCAAGGCTGTAGTATCTAGGAATGGTAGCTTGCTAAAGACATCATCTATTTCAGTGATGACCAGCTCCTTGTCAGCAAGCTGGAATGAGTCATAGAGGTTACCAGAGGGAAAGTTGGATAATTCCGTCTTGTTCTTGTCAACTCTAAGGAAGCTGGCCTAGTTCCCAGGGATTGTTGCACCACCCACCACCAATCTTCTCACCACTTTTCCACACTTGGCTCTTGCTATACCTGTCAATGAGTCACTATTATAGCACTCTCACACCAGGCCCAGTAGTATGGCTTGATGGAGTTTTGAGAGTATATAGGGCATAAAGATCTACTGTGAAGCTGATTAAAGGAACATCAGGTTTGGGCTGACTGAAGTCTTCTAGAGAATCAAGAAGATCACTTTTGATACCCAGCTGGATGCCACTGCCATCTGATAGTATAATTGTTGGGAGCAGACTTGGTTTTTAAGTTAAAAGAATTCCTTTATATTTCCATCCCAATTCTGGCACCTGATATACAGATGAGAGAACAGGCCCACATCATTCTTGAGGGATTTTATCTGCTGTTTACCTTTTCCTGGAGGTTTAAAAACAGGTGGACTAAACATTTTCTGCTTGTTTCTGTGGATGTCATCTCCTATGAGTTTCATTTTCTCCACAAGGCATTCTCTGATGAAGTTGTCAAATTGCAGCTGATTCACTTCATGTGCATGATAGAAGTTGTCTACAACTCCTGGTTGTGTGATCTCCTCTTCAAGTGGATTCCCAAAGTCTTTCATCATATCAACCATTTACGGTACATCTTTCTGGAGACATTTGCTGACTGGTCAGTTTCATTAGGGAACTGTTTGAAAAGCCATGAAAACTCTAGTCCTACCACCATCCACTGTCATAGTGTGCTGGGATTGTCACTCAGGTCCATTGCCCCTCTAACTGCTTTGATGGCAGTATTCTTATGTTCATGGGCCTGATTAATGGGATGATGAAGAATGTCCTGTTCATCTTCTGGACGGTGAAGTTCTCTGCTCTGAATTCCTGGGTTATTTTGGGATGTATAGTCAGCAGTTTTGCTATGTCTTGCTGATGCACAGGAATCCAGCACTCTTAATTGGTGTGATCCGGGGCATGGAACCACACTGGTAGTTCTCTCAGGGCATTTATGTACATTGCAAACAATGCTTCACACTAAGAGCGCATGTACACAAAGACTGTCTTTTCAACTTGCAGGACAGTTGTTCAGTAGTCAAACTATGAACAGCTCTTCACTTTTTGCTGGTAGAAATCATTGAATATCAGCTTCTCATTGTGTGCATCACCCAGCTAGTCAATGTAGTGGTTGTGGACATGCTGCTGCAAGACGAAGAGGGCTGCTGTCACTTGATGAGTCCTCCTGGTTTGACTGTCATGGGATGCCCACAGGAAGATGTCCATTGTCCTGGCATTGGTGATCTCTATCTGAGTCAGTGCTTGTACTCGCATGCTTCTTTGTAGCCAGTTACTCGCTCTTCAGTTGTTTGGGTTGCACTTCGGTTGGCTGTGTTTGATCGTGACACGGATCTGGCCTGGTGTGGCTCGGCACTGGAGATTTTCCTCAGTGCTGCTATCTTGATATGAGGGCTAAGAGGACAATGACTTCCCCCCTCTTCACCATACTCCTGTGGCTGCTTCCACTGGATTTCTTTTTCTAAAGCAAACAACAGCTGCTTGAATATGACCACTGGAGTTTGGTTGGGGTTTAGATGTTCCACTGTAATTCTAACCACATAAAATAGAGTGCTTGACCAGTCACAGTGTTGGCACTCTCTAGGGAGTGGGAGCAGTATGGTGAGACAGATGCTATGTCCTGCTGGTTTGTGTGGTATGCAGGCCATGAATTGCTCTTTATTGGAGAAGTTTCTTGTAAAGTGATTTGGGTGTGTTATAGCCTGAGATGCTCTCTTTCAGCATGTTGCTTGAAGTGCTATTACTGCTCAGGGATGTCACACTAGTAGTCAGTATGTTGGTGTTCTTAATGCTGCATGGGATACCTGTATAGCAGTGAGGCAAATGGTCTATTGTTCTTGAGGTCTCTTTCATTCAGCCTTCCAAAGATGATGATTCTGTGGTCAGTGCTAGCCCCAGGAAATGAAGTGAAATAGCAGTCTGTTCGAATAACTGTTTTGTTGTAGTCAATATTGTCTCCTACAGCAGTCATGAAATTCTGCCTCTGATCTTGGGAGTTTTTACTCCTGGTGATAGAAGTGGCTTGCACTGTTTCTCAGATGTGTGGGAAGGGACAGGATCCAATCATAGGTGTTCCAGCCTGTTAATGAGCTCCCTCTAGTGCATGTAGCATGAGGCCAATGGAGGTTGGAACTTGCATCTTCTATGTGATGGTGTGCCTGACTGGACAAGATGTACAGCCTGTTAGTGCATAATACTGTTGAACTTAAGGAGCTGGATGATGTTCAGTGCTTCTAGTGTTGTGCTTTCACTTTGGTACTTAATAAAGGGACATTCCAAGATCATAGAAACCAAGGCAAGCAGCATGAGTGGCATGGAGTCCTGCTGGCATCCTTTAGAAAACCTGTTAAACACCAAGGCATTTCTGGTGTCTCACAATTTGGGCAGGACAAGTGGACAGCATCAAAGTCTCGGTTCAGTTCACAAGCCTTTGTCAGGTCCTCACTGAGGTCTTCATTAGATGCAAGCGGGACATCTTGCCCCTGCTGCTGTGCACACATGTTGAGAAAGTGAGCTTGCAGTCTCTGTGTAGTATGCATCCTGCCGTTATGCTTCATTTCTAGCTGTTCCGTCCTTGACTTGTATAACTGCGCCAGTTCAGCAAGTTTGAAGCCTGGAGACATCTTGTCATCTGTCTGAGCTTCTTCAATAAACAACACCACTTCTATGAAAGCAAGTCCTGCTCTTGCATTTCTTTAATCTTCCATGTACAGTTGTACAAGTTCAGGAGACATTTTCAGTGGTACTTGGACACCTGTGCAACTATGTCCCCAGCATTCAGTTGTGTCAGGAGGCCTATGTCCTCCAGAATTGGTACTCACAATGTGACTCACATGTTTAGTTGGAATATTGCTGATTCATGAAGACCAGCATTACTAGAAGAAGAAATGGAAAATGACAAAGTTGTATTAAAAAAGTACTCAGAATTCAAGTGAATTAGGACATATTCAATTGAGAGATCTTTTTCATTGTCATTATGCAAATCTATGAACAATTCAATAAATCAATAAGGTTCTAAAAATACATGGACACCTTTCTTTGTTCTTAAGTCCTGCATTAGCAACAACAGACAAAATAATGTTTGCACAACACTGCATATTCAAAACAATTGTCGTTTTTTTCTGCACATTTACTCAGTACATCTCATTCACCTAGAGATAAGTTTTCCTTGACAACCACATAGCAGTCTTTTTGGAAAATACCCACCATGGCTGCTAGGACTAGTTGGGCAATCACTCCACATCCAAATTTGTTCATAATATATTGGTCTACTTCAGTGCCAAAATTTGTTGCTTTTATCAAAAAATGCACAAAAAGATTGAATATCCTTAATAAATTGCCTCACTATGAGTAAAAATGATAAACTTTGTAAATATATTGTATACAGTGTGAGGCAATTGAGCAGTAAATATCATATAAAGTTTTGGTACATATTAAAAAAAAGAAAAAAAGACACAATTTATGCTCCTAATTCCAAGACAGTCCAGCAAATCATCTGAATTTCTGAAAGTGTGTACATCTGTGCTAGTATTTTTAACCTTATGCTATTTTCATGTTAATTCCTGATGATTTGTAGGATGGCCACGACACCTCAGAAAGTGCAATAGTTATTGAGCTTGGCTCACAGACCATTTCTAGTGAGTTTTATTCTCAATACTTCTGGCCTTGATTCATAATTAAACCAAGCTTAGTAAATAACTATATGGATGAAGGCTAAATATAAGTTTAACTCATATTGTTTTTTACAACACAGATGTTTACTTATGTTGCTCATGATCACCCTATAATTTCTTTCACCTATATATATATATATATATATATATATATATATATATATATATATATATATATATATATATATATACATACATTGGGGTGAATCAAAAGTTTTGCAATATTTTGGTACATGCTAGTTAGCAGCATCACATGACCAAAGCAGTTCTAGCTGAGAAAGATAATCACTGTTGTAGGTAGTATCATAGTAGTTAGTGTGCTGACACTCCATCTGTGATTTGAAAGCTGCACAGATGAACATGCAATGTAGTCTAAATGCTTTACAAGTTTGAATTGGGTTATACTTCTGTTGAAGAAACAAAAAAAAATTGTTGTGCAAAGGGTGAAGGTGCAGTTGACCACAGTACAGCAGATTGAAGAAATTTTGCTTGAATTGCAAGAACCTCAATGATCAGGCAAAGTCAGGTAGGCCTAAAATGATGTATTTTGTGGCCATACTCTGAGCCATAGAGGCTAATCTGGTGAGGAGCACTTGGAGAAGATTAAGCTCAGTATCTTACTGTCTAGCACAGTTTGTCACTTTCACAACCTTGGCAAAAGCGTCTGGAGCTGTCAAATTGTACCACATATTACCAAAATATTGCAAAACTTTTTACTTTTGTGTGTGTGTGTGTGTATATGTATATATATATATATATATATATATATATATATATATTTGAGAGCTAAACTTTTGAAGAAGCATGTATTATGTATAAAGTGAAAAATGTATAATCTAAAAGAATATGTATACATAAAAAGTAAGTAAAGTTGGTGACCGTAATTGAGGGCAACCCAAAGGCTCCTTTTTCGATAGCTACAATACCGAGGTGCTACTCCTTTCTCTGGATTACTCCACTTTACCCTTGATCCGTACCTTATAATGTTGAATGGACTGGTAAATGAACCGGTAAATGTATGCATAAACTTTCCTCATATTATACCTACAAGGTGTGTCTCCCTAACAGTACCTACATATTCTTCTAAATAGCATGCCATTGAGAAGAAGCACTTTGACCTTTTGTGTGTGTGTGTGTGTGTGTGTGTATATATATATATATATATATGTGTGTGTGTGTGTGTGTGAGCTCTGGATGCCGTCTAGAGCACTTACCAAGAGGAATGACTGATAGGGACACATGGTTAAAGCAAGAGTCAAGGGAATTTGTATTATCAGCACATTTTAATGATAAGAAATATATATAATATATATATATATATATGATCGCCTTTTTATGTTAGTCTCATAACTAAAAGGTCCATGTATTAAGAATACAATCATCAGTTGAAACTCGCAAGCAAATGGATAAAGAAAATAATTATTGAATACTGTATATTCCCTGCACAATGCAATAAATGATTGGAAGTAGAGAGAGAAAAAAAAATTCTTCCATTATTACAAAATATCAAATTTAGTCATAAATTGCTCCAAAAATAAGGAGTAAGGCCTACTGTGCTGAATTAATTGCTGCTCTAGGAAAGAAGAATGGCAGCATTGATGGAATTTTCTAAAAGATTCAGCAAGAAAACAAGTTTTCTTTCAAAACTGAAGGAAAATAGTTCTAAATGAAACTGAATGAAAAAAATAAATGGATAATTATTATTTTGGTTAGTATTGAACTAATAATGAAAATATATGCAAATCAATGGATAAAAGGTGGGGGATGACTTATAATCCACTGAATATGTATTCAGGTTCTAAATTTAATGGTAAAAATTTGGATTTATGGCTATTCAATATTGTATTCTTTTTGTGAAAAAGCAAGTTATGTAACTTTTTTAAGCATAAATTATAATGAGTTACACTGCCAGAATATAAATAAACTGCTAGCCAATATTTGACCACTTTCTTGATTTAATTTTTGATGCAATTTGTTGTTTTCACACACACACACACACATATATATAAAAATAAAGTTGTTGACTATAGTCAAGGGTGACCTCGAATGCTCCCTTTTCAATAGCTATTACACCAAGGTGATGGGAGGGTGCTACTTCTTTCTCTCGATTGTTCCACTTTACCCTTGATATATACCTTATAATACTGTGTTAAACAAGGAGGTATCAACTACCATTTTTTTTTTCTTTTCTTTTTCTGAGTCTTTGGTATGACTTGAGCAGGGATTGAACCCCGGTCTCCCTAGCCATTGGTGAACATTATCTACTAGGTAAATAGGCTGATGTGTATATGTATGTATGTATGAATAAATAATAAAGACACATGTTGTTTATATGGTTTTATTTGGATCCTTTCAAGTTTTCTGACAAGTTCTATAATTTTAGATTGGAGTTAGTAGATGAATTTACTGAAATTGTCCCAAGCACTTTTGAACCCTTCATAGGCTATTATTAGGGGTTTTTGCAAATGTAAAGAATAGTTTTTTAAAAGGTAAAAAACATTATATAAATGTATAGTAGGATTAAACTGAGATTTTAATGACATTGAACAAATTCAAAACAAAATGCTGTCAATGGAAATAGGATATTTAAAAAAAACTTTTTGTCTTTTTCATTTTTTTTTTCATCAGTTATTAATGAAATGAAAAAGATAGAAAGTTTAAATGAAGAACTGTTGCCCAACTAGAGAGAGAGAGAGAGAGAGAGAGAGAGAGAGAACATTTGTGTGAAATTCTGTTTCAAATGTAGAAACAATTTTTATAGAAATTTTTTTGTTGCAACAGACTTATGGGGAAGCCTTATTGGAATGTCATAAGTTGTAACAGCATTAGAAATTAGGAAAAACATCTACCAAAGAAGATCCTAAATCAATTAGGGGATTTTTTTTTTAAATACTTGAGACAACATTTATCTTACCTGCTCTTCTTTCTGGATTTGGCTTCTTGAGACTTTCTTGTTCCCAAAGCTGAGATCCATCCTAAAAAGGGCAATAGAAGAAAAATTGCTATAATACCTGCATCCAGTCTTTCAAAAGGATTGCTAGAATGCATTCCAGAAATTGGCAAAAGAGTAGTGTATCAACAGGGGAGGGGACTCTATCAAATAAGCCAAGTTTGATTGATTGATTTTAATGGCATGTCAACCCATCAGGTGGTAATTTTATTCCTAGAAGTTAAGAAATTGTGTAGATTTATGTTTATATTTACATTTTTTTGTAGTTATTAAAGTTTTTTTTAAAAATATTTTGATTTAATGATATGTTAAAATCTTCTGGGATAGTTTTCTAATAATTACTTTGTATGGTACTGATCTTATTTACATTTATAATTTTGGGTATAAGTTTATTTCTCTCAAAAAGGACAAAATATTTACATTTTCTAAATAGGTCCTTCATATTTTTTTTGTGTTGAAAAAATGTTGTCTAATGAGAGCTAAATCTCTAGTTTGTGGAAATGTTTAACAATGTAAGGTTTCATTGAGTTTCAAAGTAAAGCACTTAATTCATTTTTGAAAATGTTTGATTTCTTTTTGGACATAACTTGTATATGTAAATGTTTATATCGAGTTGATTATAAACTTGTATGTGTGAAGCACATTATATTTTAGATTGTAATGAGCTTAATAAACAATTTTGTTGAAAGAAAAATTACTTTTGGTTAAAAATAAACTGTAATAATGATCATTGGAAAATTTCTCTCTGCACAAATCAGCTGCTCAGGAAAACATGGAAATGGCTCTAAATTCACCTGCAATCTTCTGTGTGTGCATTTATAGAAAGAAGAAAAGATAAATTTTCTTCAAGAAAACAAAAAATGCAGCATATTTGTTGATTTAACTCCTTTTTTTTTTTTTTTTTATTAGATTTTTTTTTCCAATTTTTTTTTCTACTACCAATATAACATTGTTATTGTCATATTGGTAATAAGCATTTTTTGTTCTCTTCTTGCACACAATATTACTGAAGCATGACTGTAATATCTTAGCATAGGCAGTTTTATTGCTTGGTCGATTGACTACTTCTTTATCGATTCAGGGGAAAATTCCTAGTGCTTGAGTCCATTTTCTTTCTTTGGTTTGTTGGCTGCTGTTCTATCCATTGTTAAAGGTGGGGAGAATATTTTGTTCTGTAAACAAGTGATGTTTACTTAGAAAACAATTTTATTAACAAATCTCTACATGTTTTGGTATTTTTAAATAAAACATTATTAACCATTTATTTTTACTTGTTTTTTCTTTTATTTTTAGTTGCTTATTTTTATTTTTTTACAGTAACTCACAAGTATATGGTTTTGCTATGATTAACCAAAGCAAATGGAATGGGAATTTGAATCTCACTGAGTGCTTATTGTTTAATTCTGATCCACATTATTCCTCATTGTTGTTGCAAAATAAACTAAATAAATTGTGATTAAAAATAAGAATTAAGATAAGAAACTAAGTGTACACATAATATTTTATTTTAATACATATATATAAGTGTATTTATTTACTTATCCCTTCCACCATGAGCAAGATCTGATATGAGGTTAATTTTCTAAGTGGAGTAGACCTGGTTTCAATTCATTTTTTTCCTAAACTAGTTGCCTAACCAATGCTAAAGAATCTAGTCTATTTTACTGTTTACCCATAGCTTGGGGTGCAAAGTGGGAGGTGGGGAGGAGAAAAGATCTATTCATGCCTTTCCCAAGGAGATTAATATAAAATAAATTACAGTTATGTCTAAGATTTGAATTCTGATTGCTGATTCCTATTTCCTATGATAATAACTTATGTTAATGTATGCATGTATTTATGCATATGATATAAATACTTATCTATATAAGTTGACTCTTGCTTTATGGTTACAAAATCATTAATTTCTAAAATTAATTTTGAAGCCAAGTGTTACTCCCAGTCCCTCCTAATGTATTTGAATTTTAACCTATACACAAAACTAAATGTATAGGTCGACACCAATTTTGTCTTAGCTGAACTTTGCACTGTGTCCCCTGCAGAGGGGTAAGACCCCCTGCCAAAAGGAATGTTCTGGATATGACACTAAACTCTATTTGATGATGAGGCTCCAGTTCTGTAGCTCTTAAGAGTGTTGAGTACCCCTTTGCCACTACTTACAAATCCACTCTGATCTGGAGTGGTAGTACTTATTAGGATACCATCTATGAATCAAATAGATCTTTTGAAAATTATTTGTATTTAATAGGACTATGTATCAAAAAACTTAAGAAAGAATGACTCAATAAATATAAATGTACAATGAATGTGATTCCTGAACCTTTAGGCATCAAATAACTCTAGATGAGTTGACATGCTATTAAAATCAATCAATCAATTTCTGCCTAAGAATCAGGTCTTCAGAATTTGACTTACACTCAAGTACATATTTTGCATGCATGTATTTATTGGTGCATGTTTCAATATTTCTTACAATTACCTTAATTTATAGCTTTAAGTTATTTGAATTCAGAAATATGCATGTCTGTGCTGGTATAAAGTTAAACCACAGATAACTAAGGATTCCAGAAGCAAATATAGCTTTAAAAAAAAAAAGATCAAAAGTAATGCTGTTGTTAAATCATACTTTTATAACTTCACTTGAATTCTTTAGTTGCAAACAAACTAAAGAAATACTTGTTCATCTCTGTTTCTGAAAAGAACTTTCTTGAAACATTTTTTACAATAAATTCACTTAGCTTGATAACATTTTATCTCTTGAAGAGTTATTTTATTTTAAAATTGGATCATCAAATTCATTGCAGGGAAAAACTAAGTAAACATATGTAAATAGTGACATTATAGGCCTTTATCTCTTCAATAAAACATTGTTCATTAATCCAAGTATTTCTTAGAATTTCTTAAATCTTCATTTATATATATATATATACTTATGCAGCAATTCATTATCTAATCAGGTTTGGTTGAATACTGCGGATTGTTTCTTTTTTAAAATCAAGTGAAAATGTTCAAGTTTTCTTGCTAGTCTTCTTATGTCTGGGTCAAATTGGTAAAGAAAGTACCTTACATTAGCCCAAGCACTTTCGACTATTTTGCTGGTCATCTTTGGGGGTTGTTTTAAATCATTTGTTACTGTGAGTTTTATATTTATTTGTAGTTTATATTTATTTAGAGTGTTTTTTTTTTCAATTATAGATAAATCATTATGTGTATGTATGTATGTATGTATGTATGTATGTATATGTGTATGTGTGTATATATATATATATATATATATATAAGGCTGGATGAGTAAGTCTGTAGCCTGACACATTGTTATTTATGCACTGACAAGGAAAGTGATTATGTTGAAAAAAATTGTGAATGCTTTTTTTTTTTTCACCATTAAGCCATAGGCTTATTGATGTATCTGTACGCATGTGGGATAGAGAAAGTGTCATGTTTCTTTCAGGGCTTGGACAATTATGGCTCTTCACAGCATTCTTTATCAGTAAATTGAATTACCATAATTGTTATTGGAAGAGATAATGGAATAGTTTCATGTTGTTTTCTTTAGGGTTTAAATTTGGGTTTCCTTCTCCTTGAATTTGTTACTCACCACTAATGCTAGTGAACCCAATCTGTTATTTTACCTATTGTCTGGAAGAGTGGATTCATGCCTTTTCCGACAGCCTTTGGTGGAATTTGAACTTGGATATATATGCTTCATTGTTGAGTTTCATTTCTAATTTTGGCTCAAATGAAAATAAACCAAGTCTGATAGCAAAAATGTTTTGATTTCATCTATTTGCCTGATTTAACTCATGGCTACAAATAGAAGATAAAGTTGCAATTTAAAAAAAATTTCAAGCAAGAATAAAAGATGCTTTTCCACCTGACTGTCAGTCTCTTTCTTATGAAATCTGTTAGGCTTATTTTTTCTTTTTATTTTTTGACCATGAGAAATGCATGAAGTAAGGAAAAGTATAATATGAAAGGCAACAAGTACTTTTTCTCTTTGATATCAGTGTTGCATAAAAAATAAATTATGTTGGCTTAAATCCTGGTAGCTACTAAATTGGGACATAATCCACTTAATCTTTCATACTAAATCTTTATCCTATTTTCTGTTGTTTTGTTTTACTGTTAATTAGAAAGCCAATTCAGATGTTTCTTATAGTTTCATTACTTACAATATATACATCTATCTCTATATGTGTTTGTACATATGTAAAAGGGTATGTATAGGAATGTGTGTACATTTTTGTCTTCGTATATATTCTAGTGTTTATATATATATATATACATACACACACACACACACACACACACACACACACACATATATATATATATATATATATATATATATATATATATGTTTGTAGACGTGCATATATGCATCAGCATTATATACAGTATCACCAATGAATAAATAAATGACTGCTGCCCTGTTAGCTGGGGCTGTAGAATATGCTGCAGGGGGGTAAGACTTCCCCTATGAGGCCACTTGTTGGCCATAAGTGGCAACCTATAATGTTTGAGGGCAGGACCCTGGTGACTGAACAGTCTCTGGTTTAATAGCCAAAGTGGTCACATGACTTGCAACATTGCCCATTCAGTTGGGGCTGTAGAATACACCGACTGCACCTCTGCTGCGTGGTACCCCCCCTCAATGATTGTCCTAGATATGACACTAAACAATCTGATGGTGATGTTCCAGTGATGCTGGAACTTTGGGGAATGTCGAGTACCCCTTCATTGCCATCACTCCGAGGTCCACTCTGGGCCAGAGTGGTAGCACCTGATAGGGCTCTATCTATGTGTTAAATAGAACTAATCTGTGTACTTATGCTAAACCAAATTATTTGAAATAGAACTGTTTTAATATTTGAACTGCATACTTATGCTAAACTGAATCGCTTGAAATAGAACTGTTTTGACAATTAAACTGTGTATTCATGCTAAACTGAATTGTTTGAAATAGAACTGTTTTGACATTTAACTATGTGTAAACAAAAACTATACTTATACTAAACTAACTTGTTTGAATTAGGTCTGTTTGAATAAATTGAATAGCTTGAAATAGAAATGTTTTTGACAAACTGAGTACTTATCCTAAATCGAATTGTTTGAAATAGAAGTCGGAGAGGCCTGATCCAATCAGTTGACTGGGCATGTCAAGCCCTTGCATCTATATGATTGTTCTGAATGTCTTATTGAAATAGATGCTCTTGCAAACACTTAACCCTGCTTCATCTTAAAAATGATAGGTGGTGGCTAAGGGTGAATTATATTGAGATAACAATAGTGAAACCATTTAAAATGTGCACAGACTAATGATCAATATTAAATAGAATTATTAGTTTTAAATAGCAATACTTGAAACCATTTTACTGAGAACAGGCAAATGAGCTGTAACTCGTTTAAAAATAAAGTTACCTACAAACTGTTTGCTTACAAATTGTGTGTGTGTAAACAGTATTTGGCATTAAATAACCCACATGAGTTTATATGCCATTAAAACAAATAACCAAAACAATGAATGACTGCCAGACAAGTCTTTGTAAATACAGTTTTGCCCATAAGTAGACACCTGACAACTTTTTTTATAATAAAGTTTTTCTTCTAGACATATCAAGATTCTATTATTTTTATGAAACATTTTACAAAACTTATTAGATATAATTTATTACCAAACTTTATGAAACATTTTACAAAACTTATTAGATATAATTTATTACCAAACTTTATAGCATTGAAAATAAATGCATGAATATATAAGATTTAATTTATTTTCGTACTGATATTCATATTTTTGGTAATGGAGTTTTGAGGCTTCTTCCTCTTGTTTACCATTCATTTTAAAAGTTTGTAAAATGCACCTGTTTATAGTGATGTTTATACTAAACAAAAGGAAAAAAAGATCTTTCTTCTCAGATGACATAAAAACTTGTTGCTTAGCATTCATTTTTTGTTTTCTATAAACATAGGAAATCCTTTTTGTTTTTATTATATATTTCTGTTGGGATGTGTTTTGATTGTGGACTTATTCATTTTGTAATTGCAGCTGTTTTACTTTGTGCTAATGTGGGGAGGGTGCAAGTTATAGCTGTTTTGGTACACATATCCATGGGTGGGATGTATGAATTATACTAAATTGCTTTCTGATAGCTGATGGCTTCAATCAGCAGGAGATAAAAAAGTAGTGTTAGTATTTTCATGATATTAGAAATTTATGTATCCCTAGAATTTAAAATAGTTTTATATACACCATTTCAGTACTTTCACAAGTTTTCAAAGACATGTATACTTGTGTCACTCATAAACATGTATTTGTGGGTGTACATAGATAGATTTGTTTGTAGTCTGATACTGAAAAATGTATTAATTTTACACAAATATTAATTTTCTAACATCACCTCCTTACTTTCCATTGCACTTAATACAATGAAGATAAAACATTACACAGTGACAATTTCAAATCAAAATTAGGCTAATATTTATTGATTCCCTCTGGTACATATTTATCCAACCCCTCTGCCACATGGCCCAGTCAGCTGGAACTTTAGAATAAACCGACTGCTTTTCTGTAGAAAGAGAAGATCCCCCTAAATGAGTGTCCTGGATATGACCCTAAACAATCTGATGGTGAGGTTCCAATAATGCTGGAGCTTTAGAGAATGTGGAGTACCCTTTATTGCCATCACTCCCAGGTCAACTTTAGCCTGGAGTGGTAGCATCTGATAGGGTCTTATCTATGGATCAAATAGAACTAAACTATGTACTTATACTAAACTGAATTGTTTGAAACAGAACTGTTTATATGTATAAAAATGGATTTGGCATTAATAGCCTATGATGGTTGATGTGGCATAAAACCAAACCAAACCCAAACCAGAACTGTTTTGACATTTAACTATGTGTAAACAAAAACTATACTTACATAAAATTGAATTATTTGAAACTTTTATCAAAATGACTATGACCCAGTCAGTTGGGGCTGCAGAATACACTGACTGCATCTTTGCAGGGGGGTAATGCTCCCCCAACAAGTGTACTGGATATGACAGTAAACAATCTGATGTTGAGACTTCAGTAATACTGGAGCTTTGAGGAATGCAGAGTATCCTTTATTGCCATTGCTCCCAGATCCACTCTGACCCAGATTGTTAGCACCTGATAGGGTCCTATCTATGGGTTAAATAGAACTAAGCCGTATGCATATACTAAACAGAATTGTTTGAAATAGAACTGTTTTGATATTTAACTGTGTGTAGATAAATGACTGATGTTTAATTGAATTGTTAGTGATACATAGCAATACTTGGAACCATTTAATTTTGTTGACTAAACTAAATAGCTTGAAATAGAAATGTTTTTGACATTTAAAATGTGTACTTATGCTAAACTGAATTGTTTGAAATAGAACTGTTTGAAATAGAACTGTTTATATGTATAAAAATAGATTTGGTGTTAAATAACCTACAATAATTGATATGCCATAAAATCAAACCAAACCAAAACCCTCTGCCATAAGCAAGATGTGACACAAAGTCAATTTTAATTGGAGAAAAGCTGGTTTGAATTTTGTTTTCTTTCTCTTAGACTGTTTGCTTTATCAAAGTTAAAGAACCCTGCTTGTCCTCCTATTTACCCAAAAGCTGGAGGGAGAAGCAGTGGATTCATGCCTTTCTAAGAACATTAGTGTTCACATACTAGTTATGCACATAGATTTTTTGTTTTAATATATAGTGTCTCTAAAAAGTAACCAAACCTTCTTTAAAAATAACTATTTTTTTTACCTCTGATTTAATGAGATTTTCTCTCCTTCAAAATACCCCTCTTCCACTATTGATGCATCATTCTTAGTGCTTTATTTGACCAATTCTAAGATGTATTCAGAAACATAATGTTCCTTTTCTTTTATTACTTCTATTGTTAAGTACTGGAAACCTTTCAAAGCTTTTCAAAATTTCAGCTTTGGAAACAAAACAAAAAGTCTGGAGTTCAAATCTAAGCAACAAAAGTGCTTTTCCCAAAATTCACAGATCAGGACTGATATGTGAGCAGTTGCTTTGTCATTGTGCAACAGTAGAATTGGAAATAGAATTTCATGCAAATATAGTCATCATCATCATCATTTAGTAACGCAGACAGTGCAGAGTTCTCTGACTCTCTCTCACGCCATCTATCCCTATCATCCATTGTTCCTGGCAGGTCTTCTAGGCAGATATAGTACTTGTTACGATCCTTCATTGTTATGTGGCAAGATACAGATTTTTTTTCTTTTGTTTAATGTCAAGACACATTGCTATACAAAATTTCTGTCATAAGCACATTAAAATGTCTTATAGTTTAAAATTTTTTTTTTTTAGACACAGCTTTTGAATTTTATAAGAGCCACAAATGTGTGTCTGTGTATGGTTTGTATTTAAGGATATCCATTTTAATTCTCCAATTTACTTGAAGAATGCTCTGTGTGTGAGATATATATATATATATAATACTGGCCCATTGGCCTAGTGAATAGAGTGTTCGCCAATGGCCCAGGAGACCAGGGTTCAATCTCAGATTGAGTCATACCAAAAACTAAAAAAAAAGATACTTAATGCATCCTTACTTAGCATTGTAAGCTACATATCAAGGGTAAAGTGGAGTAATCCAAGAAAAGGAGTAGTGCCCTCCCCTACATCTCGATGTAGTAGCTATAGAAAAGGAGCCTTCGGGTCACTCTCTACTCAGGTTGCCAACTTTACTTTTTTTTTACTTATATATATGTTAATGCCTTTGGGAAAGGCATGAATTCTTCTGTTCCTCCACCTATGGGTAAATAGTAGGACAGACTGAGCTCTTGAACCTTGACAAGGCAATCAGTATAGGAGAAGGAAAACTTAAAATTTAAACTAGCTCAACTGTTCTTAAAAAAAATTGACCTTTTGTCACATCCTGCTCGTAGTAGAAGGGCTGAGAGAGTGTGTGTGTGTATGTATATATATATATATATATATATATATATATATATAATATTGTGTGTGTGTGTGTGTGGATATCATTGTCAATATTTATGACCTATTTTGACTGACTTATATATAAGACAGTCAAAACAGTACATTAGAGGCTTTGTAGTGCAGTGGTTACTGTTGTAAGAAATGGACTCACTGACATGAGTTCAAATCCTAAACCAGACTGTTTACATTTTATATTGTGCTAATACCCTTGGAAGAGGTATGAATCCAGCTATTCTCCTTCTAGCTATGGGTAAATAGTAGAGCAGACTAGGCTGTTTAACCTTGGTATGGCAACCAGTCTAGGAGAAGGAAAACTCTTATTAAACTCTGCTTAAAAATTGACCTTGTATTTCAACCTGATTGTGCTGAGGGGTAGGTAAATATATATTTACCCACACACTCACATATTCTTTCTTTCTTAAATAACCTAAAATTGGGAAGGGGAGAAAAAAGATTGAAAAACTGATTGTCCTGTTTGAAAATCTGATCATCTTGATCTTTGAATGATCACACATTTTGCTTTTCATTTAGAAAAAAACTAATTCACTTAATAAATGTTTATTTCATTTGTTCTGAATATTCACTGAAAAGAATCAGAAAAGAGGTACTGAGACAATTGAATTATTTTACATATCAGCTTGTATATGCATAAAAGCATAAAAGATGACTTTATATGAATAATTTCATAAAAATTCAATTATCTACCATGTATATGCAAACAAACCGCATTCATCAGACAAGTTAAAGACATCAAGGAGAAAAGTAATTTTCTTTCTCTCTCTCTCCTAATATATAAAAGGAAAACTCTCTGTACAAAATGTTTGTATTTGATTAACAAGTGCCATGAGTGATTTTTTTTTTTTTTTCTGGTTAATGTTTTGATGTGTATTTATATCATTGTCAGAAAATGAAATATTGATAGAATCACTCATGACACTTTATCATTGTCACTAGTTTTAATCTATCTTCTGTGTTTTTTTTGTTTTTTTTTCACAAAACTCCGAGTCAATCATGGCTAGAAAAGCATAAATTCAGAAATAAAATAGTCGATTTCAATAATTTAAATTTTGTTTGTACAGTTGAATTTCTTTGTTACTCCAAAATTAATGATTTTTTTCAAAGTGAAAGTCACTCTGTCAGCAGGGCTTAGAATATGCTGACTTTATCCCCTGCAGAGCGGTAATCCCCCCACCCCAAAAAAAGGTGTCCTTGGTATAGAACTAAACTGCATCTGATGGTGAGGCTTCACTTCTGGAGATCTGAGAAGTTAAGAGTGTCTCTTCATAGCCATTACTCCCAGGTCTACTCTGACTCAGAGTGGTAGTACCTGTCTGGGTTCCATTTATGGTTCAAATAGATCTTATGTATACATATATAGCTAAAAGAAATTAAGATCTCATCTTACTATGGTTTCCAAACTATAAGTTTCATGTATCAACTATGGAAAAGGCACAATCATCAGATGAAAATTTATTCATAAAGTTTCATCTGATGATTGTATTTTCTATTTAAAAGAAGACATGAAATTTATGAAATTTATGTAAGAAAGTGAAATTTGAATTACTTTATATACAGCTCTGCTGGTTAGCATTTGAGCACTTTGATTTATCAAATACTTTTTAAATAATTTTTGTTCTTATCTCTTTATATATATATATATATATATATATATATATATACACACACATGATCAATTATAAAAAAGGCAAGGTAATATTTCACAAATTCCAATTTCCACATCTCCAGTCATCAAGTGATCTGGTTATCCACTGAAATAGTGATTACCAGCTCACTTGATATTTGGAGATGTGAAATTAAAAGTAGTGAGTTATTACCCTGCCTTAGATTGTTTTTATAATTAATAATGTATTGTGATTGTTGTATATATTTATGCATTGACCACTGTAAATGTCTTAGAATGTAGAGGTGCTTTTAGCAATAAATTTTAATCATGATGTATACATTCTGTATGTATGTGCTAACTCTCTACTTTATATTTTTTATTCTAGCAACTGTTGCTTTAATTATTTTTGTTAATTAAAAATATTTCACTAAGAATATATCATTTCCTTCATTAATTTGATTATCCAGGACTTGTTAAGAATCCATCGAGTATTTAATTACACCAACATACATACAGTTGCCTACATATTTGTACATGCAATGCAAATGCACGCTGTAGGAAAAAATTTTCACACCATCTACATTTGTTTAAACTTATGCTACAATCGAAAGATTTTTTTTTTTATCGGATTATAAAAACTTATTGTTAATTACTGTCTATATTATTGAATGCACTCATCCAATTTTTGTTGTATGAAAATAGTCACAAAATACACTCTTATTATCTGATCTATTTTTCCATTTCTAAAATAACTTACAATCCATCTCCTTAGTTATTGAATGTGTTCAAGTTGTGAAGTCATCCAGCATGAATTCAAAAAGCAAGTGAATCATTTCCTTGTCAAAAAACAACGAACAACCCTTTTTATGGGAAAGGGTAGACCCACTTTTAATCAGCAGGTGGAAGAGGGTCATTCAACAATATTTGGAAGCCAAGAATGGTAGATTCAATCTTTAGGAGGATCAGTATAAACAATCTCCACAATACTCATATGAAAAGTAGAAGAGTAGGTTAACAGAAATGTATATTTTAGGTATAAATATTCTTTATGAATTTATTTAAAGTCATTTCAGCTTAAGAAGACCATCTGATGAATGGATCAAATTTGATAGAAAACGTGAAAACATGGTTTCAGTTCTGTTTTTTCTTTTTTCATCAGAATGATGGAGTCATTTATGTAGGATTTTAAAATTTTACTTTGTATCAGAGTATAGTACCTGTTCACTTTCTGTAGGATTAAGATGCTACCTCTTGGCCTTCAGGCTAGGATTAAAGGAATTAGCTTGAACCATGAAACATAAATGGTATTCCACATATTCATCCTGCTGTTCAATACACAATGGCTCATCACATCTCAAGTTTCTTTGATCCTTCTAAAAAATATTTGGTAAAAATTTCTTAGTTGAGTTCAAACCTTTTCAACATACCCTTGTAAGTAAGTTTATAATGATGAAATTCTATAAATTCTAAAGTTAACAAAGCTATTTGGAACCTGGTTTCGTGACAGTGTAATGAGAAATTCTGTTATTATGGTAATGGCATTATTCAACTGTAAACATGACTCGTATTACAATAACAAAGAAACTTCTTGTTACTTTAAAGTCAAACCAGCTTGCATGGCTAATAAATATGATTTTTATTAAGTTACATTATGTTCTATAAAAATAGATATTATTTTTTTTAGAATTATGACATTGTTGGTTCACTGTCAGAATTGTTTAATACCAAGAATGTTCATCATTTTTAAAAGTTTATTTATATTTTTAAGTAGATATATATATTTTCAGAGTTATCTTTAAGTCTTATGTTTATTTAGCTACCATTTTTCTGTTTCTTTCTTAAATCATAAATTTTGAAAGTCAAACTTGATTATATGCAACTGAATAAACACCTTAATACAAGTTATAATCTACTTCCAATCTGTATAAAGAACATTTTTCCCCACTTTTGAAAAATTCAAGAATATCTCTTCATAGACCATACAAAATGCTACTCAAGTGTAAAGGGAATTTGCCTATATAAAAAAATTTACTTAACATCTAATTTCCATAGCTGTATGACTACAGGCATGTGAACACTTACTCACACACAAACACACACACACACATGTATATATATACCCTTGTAAGTAAGTTTATAATGATGAAATTCTATAAATTCTAAAGTTAACAAAGCTATTTGGAACCTGGTTTCATGACAGTGTAATGAGAAATTCTGTTATTATAGTAATGGCATTATTCAACTGTAAACATGACTCGTATTACAATAACAAAGAAACTTCTTGTTACTTTAAAGTCAAACCAGCTTGTATGGCTAATAAATATGATTTTTATTAAGTTACATTATGTGTATATATATATATATACACATATAGTTTTGCCCATAAATAGGTACATCCCAAACAATTTTTTAAATAATAAATTTTCTTCTAAATCAAAGATACTAAGAGTTTATTTATAGTGGAACATTATACAAGCAAAATAATTATTATTAGGTATTATTTATTACCAACTCTATAACTCAAAATTTGAATATAGCAGTTCAAAAATAATTTCTTACATATATAAAAGAGTCATGTCTGTTTTGGTATGAACATATATTCTTATAATTTAGAAAAGAGATGTCATTGTGCTTTAAAATTCTTTATACACTTTAATATGTTTATAAAAAGGAAAAGTACAAAATTTACTTTTTGATTTTTACTGATTAAATGATATAATTCAATAATTAAAAATGAATCAATTCATGGAACTCTTTGAGGATTCTTCGTAAGTACCAAAAATGGAATTCTTCTGTTCTTAAGACCCACTATGCTTAAATATCATAAGAATTACATAAATTAATTTTGAAGTTTTTTGAAAATTAATGTTTTGTAATTTAGTAGCAATTGTAAAAAAAAGGAAAAAAAAAGAATTTATCTAAATAAATTATTCATATTAGATAGAAATATTTGATACCATATCAGTGTGTGCAGTTTTTTAGAGATGCAATCAAACATTAAAGATATAGTTATGATTACAATTAAACATTTACAAATGAATCAAATTTTTGCATTAAATAACCCATAAGGAGTTGATATGCCATTAAGCAAATAAAGTAAAGCATTCTAAGAAGTGAGTTTGTAAATCTATTTAAAAGCTGATAGCCCAAAGTTAAGGAAATTTGTATTTTAAGTTGCAATGAGCAAACAACGGGCAAGAAACTATGAAGAAAACAACGGAAACTAGATGTTAAGTAAATTTTTTGTATGGCCAAATTCCCTTAATACTTAGGTAGCCTTTGATCTCTCTCTCTCTCTCTCTCTCTCTCTCTCTATATATATATATATATATATATATATATATATATATATATATATATATAGAGAGAGAGAGAGCATGCCAAAGCTACAACTACAGGGATCTAGCACACTCACACAGTAATCAATAAGGCCTGGTGATATTGCCATGTATTGCTCAAGCATTATGGGTTAGTGATAATGATACTTTGCCATCTCACCAATAAGGATGACCGTAATCAAGTGATGGCCCTAATCCAAGAGTTATCATCTGATACAAATTTTGTTTGAGATATTTCTGCTGTTTCAAGAAGCAGTATCCATATGAAAGGAAAATATATTTAAGATTAAAAAAAAAACAGCTTGTTGCTTTCCTTGTTTTTGTTTTTTTCTCACAAAGTTAAAGCTCAAAGAATGTGAGATAAGGTATAAATAACAAAAGAATGAATAAATAAATAAATGAAATTAAAAAATTCTGATAAATTCTGATACAGT
Organism: Sepioteuthis lessoniana; assembly: GCA_963585895.1. Classification (NCBI taxonomy): domain Eukaryota; kingdom Metazoa; phylum Mollusca; class Cephalopoda; order Myopsida; family Loliginidae; genus Sepioteuthis; species Sepioteuthis lessoniana. The sequence continues at coordinate 65,671,189 of OY757912.1, forward strand.
AAAAAAATAAAAGTTTGTCTCTCTCCCTTGAGAATTTGTTTTTTGTTAATACATTTATATGGATGATGCTAGTCCACAAGGAAAACATGTCAATTGGATTTTTCAAATTATCATTACATACTTGTATACACACATTTTAGTTGATTCTGAAAAAATCTGTTTAAATAGTTTAGCATTTCACCCAAGGTTTAGTTATTAAAACTTACAACTACTCCACCTACCATCCCCTGCCTAATTCTTAGAGAAGGCAGACTTTCGTAGTCCAGTATTTTATTTTATCTTATTTATTTATTTTTTTTTTTTCAACCTATAAATCTGTTCAATTTTTCCTTATCAGGTGGTTAATTTTTGATACTCTTCTCTCAAAAAATTCTACTTATTTATATATGAAACCCAATTTGAAAATACCTTACAGATCTCTCCACAAATATTACCATCAGCTCCTTAATAAAATTAAATTTTTTGCATTAAGTGATCAATCAATTAGTCAGCATTAAAAAGAAAAAGTATTATATCACACACACACACACACACACACACACACACACACACACACACACACACACACAATCAAATATTTCCAAGTGATTGTTATTAGGCAAATATCAAAAACAATTTAAAGGATTCAAAATAAATTAGTTACATCCTTATATAAAATTTTGAAGTCATTAACCTCTGTTGTTAAGATTCCATTTTAACATATTACTGAAACACAGCAGAAATGGAACATTGTAGTTAGAGCAATAGTCTAACCTAGAATAATGCAATTTCCATTCTAATTTGCAACTTAATGGGATCTGGGTTCTCACTCACCTCAATCATTATGATTCAACAAGGAAGATAATTATCAAATAGTAATTATGGAATACTCTTAATTTACTCACAATTAGTTATAATGTAAATCTGATAAACAGGATGTGACTTGACATTAATTTTAATGGCTGCCAAAGTCAGTTTTTAAGTTTAAAGAAGATGCTTACAAAACTTTACAAGTAAATTAAATATTTTTTGCATTTTAATGTCAACTTTTTGAAAAATATCAAAATTAGATTAATACAAAACTTTTTGACAAAGATAAATGTAATCCTATTTGAAAAAAAAGCTATTTTTCTTATCCTCATACCTTCTCATTTCTAAATTTTACTCAAGGTAACTCAAATTTTAACTTGATATTGTTTTGAGACAAATTCATATGACTTATACTTCCATTACAGCTTATTTTGTTTTATTAGATTCAGTTGTACACAGTGTCAGACCAACAATTTTGAAACTGTTCAATTGGAAAGGGTTAAAAATAATCATTTTATAATATCTGTAGATATTATAATTATTCTTGGTAGTTTTTTTTATAAGTCATATTCTTTATTATTTTTGTCAGTATTAAAAAAACTTTGAATTGATTTATACAAAAAGAAGTCTCTTTTTTATGATGAGAGTGAAGAGTATCACCTCCAGATAACATACAACATATTGTATATGTTACCAGTGGCAGCAAGTAAATTCTGATATGACCAATTAGAAAGTAAATTCGTGTCTTTACTATGAACATCAACTACATCTGAAATTTTAACAGTTCACTGATTCCAATTTTTTTTCATGCTGTTAATTATTGGGTCAACTCTGTATCTCCACATCTGGTTTAGCTTTGTTTGTGTAAATGTCTGGCTTAGCCTCATTTGAGTTAACGTTCAGCTTAGCCTTGTCCAAGTAAATGTTCGGATTGGCCTTGTCCAACTAAATGCCTGGCTTTTCCTCATCCAAGTTAGTGCCCTGTTTAACCTCATTCAAGTAAATGTCTGGCTTGACCTTGTCTAAATAAAACTATATCAATTATGTATTCTAAAATCAACTGCTAAAGAGTTGAAAATAGATGTTTGATATTTAGTTCTAACAGGCCTTGCTAATTTAGCATTTGAGATTGAACCTTAGATTTTCTGGTTGAGAGCCCAATGCTCTATCTTATGCTGTTAAAAACCTGCTTGAAAGTAAATCATTAAAGTGTTAAAATTTTCCATTTGCTGATAAGCATGTTTAAGTCTGTTAGTATTGGGTGCTTCATTTTTCTCCTCTTGTCAGTTTATCTGTTTTAATCAATTATCTGTGTTGTGTCTGGTGCATTATAGAGTGTCACCATTTATAAACAGAAATTGCTCACTGCCTTTTTGTCATGAAGATGATTTGTACAAACAAAAAGTAGGCAGCAGTTTAAGTCATCAACATCAGAAGATAAGGAAATAAGCAACCTAATTATCTTCATAGACACAATTTTGACTTTGCAACTTGGCTGTGATGTGCTTGGCCCAATTGTTACATGTTTGCTATTATAAATACATGCCTGTGAATACTTGGGTTTATTAACAGGCAAAGGTCAATTTATGCATCATTTTGTTGAAGATGCACTATTTTCTGAGAGTTTGGCACGATGCCATCTCCTGATGGGGAGAAGGAAGCAAGATCTCATACCAGATGTAAATAATAGCTTGTAGGATAACTTGTTATTTTTGAGGCAAGTTTTGGAGTACCTCGTCATTGCCATTACTTTTAAGTTCACTCTGACCTGGAGTGGTAGTACCTGTTAGGGTCTCATCTATGGGTCAAATTGATCTGTTTAAAAATTATCTGTATTCAGTTGAATCATGTGTAAAGAAAACTTAAGAAACAACTAGACCAAAAAATGTAAATATGAATGCAATTCCCTAACCTCCAGACCTGAGACCAGTTGACATGCTGTTAAAATCAATCAATCCCCAAGTTATGATGGGGTTCCAGTGACTCTATCATAAAGGAATGTTTAAAAAAAAATAACAATTTAAAAATGACTCTAGTGTAACCTTGGCTATGTTAATCTCCAGCAGTCTTATAAAAGTTGTCACTTTTTTTGACATAGAGATTTACTTGGGCATTTAGAAGACATAGGGATTGGCTTTAAAAATCTGTTAAGATATACAAAAACAAACAAAAAAGATTGACTAGTCAGCTGGGGCTGTAGAACACACTGACTGCACCTCTGCAGAAGGGTAAGACCACCTCAGTGAGTGTCCTGGATATGACACTAAACAATCTGATGGTGAGGTTCCAGTAATGCTGGAGCTTTTGGGAATGCGAAGCACCCCTTCATTGCCATTTCTCCCAGGTCCACTCTGGCCCAGAATGGTAGCACCTGATAGGGCCCTATCTATGGGTTAAATAGAACTTACTGCATACTTATGCTAAACTGAATTGTTTGAATTAGAACTGTTTGACTAAACTGAATAGCTAGAAATAGAAATGTTTTTGACAATTAAACTGTACTTACATTTAAACTGCGTGCTTATGTTCAACTGAATTGTTTGAAATAGAACTGTTTTTGATATTGAAACTCTACTTACTCTAAACTGAATTGTTTAATATAGAACTGTTTTGACATTTAACTGTGTTTAAACAAAATCTGTACTTAGCTGAATTAGAGTTGTTTGAATAAACTGAATAGCTTGAAATAGAAATGTTTTTAACAATGAAAGTGTGTACTCATGCTAAACTGAATTGTTTGAAATAGAACTGACTATTTGCATAAAAATGGATTTGGCGTTAAATAACCTACAAAGGTTGATATGCCATAAAACCCAAACAACTAACCAAACAAAAAGAAAATATTGGATGGTATGAAACTAAATACAAGATAATGTTCATGTTCACTTGTGAGTTGGGTGAATATTACAAACTTACTATGATATTGATAAAAATATCATTCAGAATTTATAGAGTTGTGAGTATCTCAAGGAAAGATTGCAGAGATGAAGGAACAAAGATAAATGAAGAGATGAACACTATCTTGTCATATCAGGAAACGAAAAATCAGACACACAATCACAGAAAAATTCTTCTCATTTTATTGCTGATGTTATAACTTCGCTTTGAGCCATCTCAAAAACAGAAACACAGGAAGTAGTATTTTCAAGTCAGTCAAGGAAAAATCTGTCCTTTGACAAATTGTGCCCTATCCTCAATATCTGGGAGAATTTCACTTTTTCTGAAATTTAACTTGTTTCTTGTCACTCTGTCAGTAACTGACTGACCTTTTTTTAAAAAAATCTTTAAGTCTTGTGCTTGACTACCTCTTTCATCTTTAGTGAGTTTCTGTGATTGACTTTTTGCTGTCAGTCACACAGCTGAGTATCAGGATCACCAATGATTTGAGGTGGCTACTACATTACAAATTGCTTGTCCTTGAAAAAGAAATAATTAAAACTTAATAACTACTAAATTCTTATCCCTATTGTAGCATCATAGGGTTAAAAAAATCGTAAGTTAGGCCACTGTAAACTGAGAAGCATTAGTGTGTGTATGTATTTATGTATGTGTGTGTGTGTATATATATATATATATATATATATATATATTTGTGTGTTCAATCAATCCTTTGGCCATGACAGGATGAGGCACAAGGTTAATTTTAAAGTAGGTTAGGGCTGGTTTGAGTTAAGCTTTCCTTCTACATTGGTTGCCTAACTCAGGTTTAAAGAGCCCTATCTGTCCTGTCATTAACCTTTAGTTGGAGGGATTATAGATTCATGCCTTTCCCAAGGGTATTAATGTGAAGTGAAATGCAAACAGGTTCATCAAAGATTTGAACTTGAGTTACTAATTCCATTTCCTATGATGATAACCATTACATTAAGCACACTTCCAAATATATATGATTTTGTGGTATGTTCAGAATTTTAACAGGGCTTTCAAAAGTGTATGCATGTTAAGATCAATAAAATATCTTAAAATTCTAAAAAAAAAAAGGGATCCTTCATTTTGATCATGTCTATTCAGAGAATTAAAAATGTGACAATTAAGTTTATACAGGAGGAATCAAACTTAGGGTAGTAACCATTGAAAAACAAAACAAAAACAGTTTACTGGAAGCCTTAATAATTGGCACAGGTAATAGTATTTTCTTCTTGTGCTACAACCATCATCATCATCATCGTGTGGCATTAGCATTGATTTTCCTGACCTTCTCTTACCACTCGTTCCTATTGTCCATTGCACTTGGTAGGTCTTCCATGTCCAAATTATTTGTGTAGATATTAGAGGGAATGTACTGGTTCATTCTAACATCTAATCTCAGAGTAGTGTGACCAATGTAGCAAACATTATATTTACACAAAAATTTGTTATATATATATATATATATAATAGTAACCCCAAATTTCAAGGAAGTTAAGACATGAAATGGGTTTCTCCAAGAAGGAAAAATGTCTGGTGAGACATGAGAAAATGTTATGTAACTTAACACGCATTGATCAAAGTTCCCAAGTTTTTTGGTAACTCTTCATTGCATCTAAATATTACACCTATTTATTAGCTTTACATTAATCTTTACTGAAAGATAAGACTATCTTAAAATAACAATGTTTGCTAATGGATGCTGATATGCAAAAATAGGATAGAGAGATTGTACTGCTGAAAGTATCAAAGGTTCCTTTTAGGTATCATCAAAATTCTCTTTATTTGTGCTGCTAAATATACTGATATATTATAAGGAAATGTTTATATATGTACATGGTCAGGATAATGATGAAGGAGAGTTAAGATAATGATATAGGTGATATAAATTTAGTCCCTTAAGTGAAAATATTTGTGATGGTTTTTTGATATTGTAGGTTGGTTTCATGGCATGTCAACCTTTGTTGGGTTATTTAATACCAAAGTCAAATTTTTTTTTAAACAATTATATAGTTTCAAGCAACTTTCTATATAATAAGTCTGTGAACAAATCTAGCTTCAATAGCTTTTCTTAAATGATTTGCACATAGATGGTTTTAAGTATTCCTATTTAATACTGATATTTGCAATTGTTTTAAACAGGTAAAAACTTCATATTTAGTTACAACACCAATGTTTTAAGAGCCAATGTATGAATAAAGTTCACAATCATTTTAAACATTATCTCAAACAGATCTATATGACTCCTAGATTCCTAACATTCCAGGGCAGAGTAGACTTAGGATTAATGGCACTTCCACAGAGCTTTAGAACTGTATCCTTACCACCAGATGCAGTTTATTATCATATTTAGGATATGAAAGTTTCTGGTGATAGTAAAGCAAATGCCATTAATGTAATATAGCTACATATGATAAAATACCTGTGTGTGTGTGTGTGTGTGTGTGTGTGTGTGTGTGTGTACGTATATATATATATTTAAAGATGTCACATTTATTATTAATATGTAATATTTCTGCTGTTCTATAGTAATATATAGTAACGTGTGAAATTGATTTTGTTGAAATTTCCATTCAAATAATTTGTGAATACTAACAATATATTGTATGAATTATATTCTTGCTTTGAAGTTAGTGAGTTAATGTATCAGTTGATGTTTGGTTTTGTTCACTTTCTGCTTGTGGCTTTCGGAAAGGCATGAATCTACTTTTCTTAATAGGTTGTCAAGGTTTATTCCCTGTTGTTATTATCATAAAACCCAGTATAATCTGCTTCTTGGGTTAGAGGATGTGCAATCACCATGAAAAATCCCATAGAACATGATATTCTGACAATCTATTAGGTCCTGGGATAATTAAATTTGAATATTTGCCTGTTAAGAAATTTTTATAAAATCAGATTTAGCAGATTTTTTTCTAAATATAAGAGACTTTTTGTTATGTTTTTAATTGTTTTTATAACTTTTCTAAGAATCAAGTTAAAAAGTGAGTTTTGATGTTTTATTTACTATAGAATTAAAAGAAACTTTTGAAAATTCCAGTTTGATTTCTTTTGTTTTATCAACTTGAAGTATCTGCCAAAAAGTTTGTTTCTTTAAAAAATCATTCTGACTTTTTTACGTCAAGATATAGTTTGAAATTATAAAAAAACAAGCCAAAACTATTTTTCTTTTGAATGAGTATATCAAATGGAAATTATGATTCATATAAACTTATATTTTGACTTTTTAGGGTCATTGAAAAGATTTATTCAATGGGTAGGATTCAAATGTCTTGCCTTTATTTAACTTGTGATTGTAGGACAAAAAATGCAGAATTTTTTATCTTTTTATGAATTAATCTATGAGATCTAGTTATTAATTCTGACAAAGTGTGGGAAAGTTTCTCAAGATTGTAAAAAAGGAAAAACAAAAAGTTTTCATTCTTGAATTAAAAAAAAATCATTTAAAGAAAAGGTTAAAAATAAAATCAAAGCAAAAATGTCCTTGACTGTGATCTCTCTCTCACACACACACACATTGCATTAGAACTTATTACTGACTGAGAAGAAATGCAAAACCAGGACAAATGATAAAATGCATTTCTTAATCTTTAGTGTTGTGTTCTTTGGTTAGAATTAAATTGACCTTAGTTTAATACTATTTGTAAAAATTATACTTACATTGGCATATAAACATATATACACACATTTGACCCCCCCTCTCTCCCTCTATCACCCACACAGTCACAAGCACATCCACCAGTACATATATACAGATGAAAATCTATGCTCTTATTAATAAACATTTGCCATGTACAGTATCTCTTATAAATAAGTACACCCCCTAACAATTTTTGAAAATAGTAAGTTGATTTTATTTTAAACCAAAGATGCCTGGATTTTATTATTTCTATTGAAACATTATACAATCAAAGCATTATTAGGCATTATCGATGACCAAACTCTACAGCATTGAAACTGTGTGACAAAAATAAAATTGCACCATCTAGGTAAACAAAGATAAAATGGTGTGTGTGTGTGTGTGTGTGTGTGTGTGTGTGTGTGTATATATATATATATATATATATATATATATATATATAAAAGAGGTTACTTATTTTTAGACTGCTATATATTCAAAATTTGGCTTTGACAGTTTCTATGCTGTAGAGTTTGGTAATAATAGATAATACCTAATGTTTTTATCGTATAATTTTCCATTAGAAATAATAAAATCTTGGTATCTTTTGTTTTAGAGGAAAATGAACTTTTTATTGAAAAAAGATTGTTGGTTTTTACTTATTTATGGGTATTCACATTTGTAATCGGGCCATTGGCCTAATGAGTAGAGTCTTTGCTAATGGTTCAGGAGACTGATGTTTAATCCTTGGTTGAGTCTCAAAAAATGGTACTTGATGCTGCCTATGCTTAACTCTCAGCATTATAAGGTAAAGATCAAGGGTAAAGTGGAGCAATCCGTGGAATGAAGTAGTACCCTCCCCTATACCTTGTTGTAGTAGCTATTGGAAAGGGAGCCTTTGGGTCACCCTCAACAACAGTCGCCAACTTTACTTTTACATTTGTATGCATGCATAAAAATAGATATGTATGAAAATTATACTCAATCTTGTCAAGGCTAACAATGAGTGTAACAGCTTTTTTTCTGTTACAATTCCTTGGACAGCGAGGTAATTATCAGGGAATGGCATGCCAGTGATAAGATATTTTTGTGCAAAATATTTGGAGGTGGGAAAGAGCACATATCTTTGAATTTATGATTTTTCTGAAAAGGAATTAGTACTGAGTAAATATAAGCACTCCCATAAGAATGAGAATGTTATACATTGTAATTATCAAAATAACTGCCAATGATATCAATGACTCATAGTCTTTAATCACATATACAAGAGTTTGTTTTAAGTACATGTTTCTATGTACAGTGATTATCTTGGCCTTTCATTATATTTCTTAGGATTTTGAAGAAATGATATTTTTTAATGTTCTTATAGATTATCTCCTCAGTATTCAGAGTCTGCTTCTTTGATAAAATTCTCATAGCCCTTAATTACATAGTCGTTTCAAATATCTAAGTTTTTTTTTAAATATTTCATATCAAGTAAATACCTGTTATATAGTCTTTTGTCTAAGACTTTGAGATGAATAATTGTTAAGATTCAGGGATTTTTGTTCTGTTTTCTGATTGATGCCTTATGGAAGACAGTAATAGGAAAAAATCATGTTGAATTTAAACTTAGCACTGCATAAATAAAATAGGGTTGGGTAGATTGGTTGGTTGGATTTTGGTTGCATATCAATCCTTGTAGGTTATTTAATACCAAATCCTGTTTATATGTATTATGTGATTTATAAATGAATAATTTGGAGGTAACATTTTTACACACAGTTTAATGGCTTCAAGTATTGCTATCTAATCCTAATAGTTTTACTTGCACACAGTTAAATGGTTTCAAGCATTGCTATCTAATACTAATAATTCAAGTTAATATTAATTATTTGTTTGCACACAGTCAAATGATTTCAAGTAGGAATTTTAACATACAATATCCTGTAATGCAATTAAAAGAATAGCAATTAAACCTGAAGAATATTGGAGAATTAATCATCTAAAACATTAACAAAAAGCAACAAATAGATGTAGGTAGACAATAAATTGTCTTCACTTTGATTTGTGGGCATGTCTTTGAACATCATATATCCATTGTTCATGTAAGAATTCAGAATCTCTTCTCCTTTTTTCGTTCCTGTTTTTGAACAGATAAGACCTCTCTTTGTATCTCTGTTCATCAAACAAACTTCGTCTCACCACCTGGTGAATGATATTTTTGTTCCCCTTACTACTGAAATGAAAACCACTGAAGAAGACCAGTAAGACTTTTCATCATTTTTTGAACTTCTATTTATATACTATTTGGGACACGTTTCTTGTTGAAATCACTGAGTTTAGTAGATATGGGTCAGTACTCGGTCATGTAACCAGTTAAATTACAAGTTGAAGTGAGCTCTCCAGAACTCTGAGGAAAGAGAGATTTTATGGTCATTGGGGCATTCTATTATGTGCATGTAGTTAAGCCCATTCCCTGGGCAGTGATTGGTTGCTGGCCTGGGAATGGATATATTCGCGTGTATATATATATATATATACTGGTTTGTTTCAGTAATGGCATAGGGACTTTATTGACTTACAGCCCGTTTTATTTTTGTCTGTCAACTGGATCCTAATTGGGACTACTGTGCTGGTAAGTGTTGTTATTATTTTTGTTTATTCTGCATATTAGAGCAGTGACTTCAATATTTGTGTATTATTGTAATAGTAATATTTTATATGTATGTATTAAGTTCCTTGTATGTGTTATATGGGCTTTTTTTCCTTCCATTTATTCAGTGTTCATGTATTGTTGGATATACTGATGCTGATATTAGACCTTGGTAAGTGGGGAGGTAACTAAATATCCTCCTTAGCTCCAACTGTTACCAAATACTAGTAATATCTCAAATATTATCAAAGAAGTCAGAAAAATTCTCTATATATTGGTTGTTAGATATGGTACATTGTCCAAGAATGAGGAGTTAGGAATATATATAGATTTTCCTATACAATATATATATCCTATATTAAGAAGTGTCAGGATGACCATAAATAATGAATATGAACAAATACTCTTATATACATAATCATATAAATTGGGTATGACCCATAAACAAATACACTAACATTTTTTTAGGAGAAAATTTATTTATTTTTTTACTAAAAATGCTAGAATTTTTTATTTATTATATCTCACTTGTACATTATGCAAAAAGTCTTAGTTTCATTTTGAAGTTAATCCACACAAATTGTTACAAATGGAAGTGTATATTTCACAGACAAACTGACATAGACAAAAGCAGATATGAATAAGTTTTAATCATAACATTTTCACACATGTACAAAGCAAACCCATAACTGTCTGGATATTTCTTTATGTGATGGAGGAGTTCTTAATAAGCTAATTTTTCTCATATTTTTCAACTTGTTCAAATGATGAAGTAGGTTGCTGTCACACAAAAATTCTTAGCCAGAAATATTTGATTAAATTTAGTTGAAAGAAAACCTCTAGCCAAAATGTTCACTAATGTTATATCTCACCACCCTGTTTTATTAGTCATTTTTACTGTCCATGCTAGACTCTGGCCTTTCCAAGTGTCTGTTCTGTAAGCAATGAAGAGTAATAGGCCTTACTCTGTCATACTGGCCCATGACATGTCAGAGGTAGGGAAGTGTTTGCTTACCCAAGGCCAGAAAGTCTATTTCACTTACAGATGGAGGGAGACACTATGGATTCATGGTTTTCCCAAGAGCAGTTCTGAGAAATAAACAGTCTTGGCCGAAATTGGAAATCGGCTTGACGATTTCATTTTTGGTACTATTTAAATATTACAACAGCTATGCAGCCTTTAATATTTTATATAATTTTGAAGGGTTTGTTAGCTTGTCTTCTACAGAGGGTCAATTTGATGTAGAGCTATCAAATTTTGTGTGCATACATATTGGATCCAGAGCAAGGTTTAAATGTAAAAATAATTTTGTTCTTTTGTCTGTGTGTATATATATATATATATATATATATATATATATATATATATATATATATATATATATATATATATATAGTGTGTGTATAAAAAAAAAATAATCAGAGGTATCTATTTGTATATTATAATATGCCAATTTTTAATGCTTCAGTTTTTTTTTTGTTAAACCATCTTCAGAGCTATGTTAGAATGCTTATTTTCAAAATGAATATATAATGTGTGTGTGTGTATGCACAATACCTTTAAAGTATTGGAACAAACAATTATTTGCTTTTTAATGTTAAAAACAAGAACCAAATTTTATTGCAATCAATGTAAGAATTTTGTCGTGTTTCTGTTATGAATGCTAAACATCTGGAAAAATGTTCTTTGTTAGATTGTTAGTTGGAAAAAAAAAATGAATAAGTTTTTTTTCTCTTTAATTCTTGTTCCTAATTGATCAAGGAGATTGAAGAGGCAAACTCACTTTTTAGAAGAATTGTTATGTTAATTTGATTTTACTCCTGTTCAACAGTCTTTTAATGATCCTTGCAATCTGAGGCAATAAGATTAAATTTTATACTTGTACAAATACTCATGAAGAGTATCCCATAAAGTACTACTCATACAAGTTCAATCAGCATCAATTCTGAACAAAATTTTAACAATTTAATTCTATTTAAAAAAGATTTTTTTCTGGAAATGCCATGTTTTATATTGCAGTAACATTTGTCCATTCTTTCACAATGTTACTCTTAAAACCAAAAGATTAAAGATAAGATGTCTGTTTATTCAAATAATTAGAAGAAGTAAATAAGGTGTGTGTGTATGTGTGTATATATATATATATATGTGTGTGTGTATCTGTTTGGTTTGCTTTCTTTGTTTAATAGCCTACCAACTGTTGTGGATTATTTAATGCCAAAGCCATCCTTGTAAAGGAACAATAGTGATTCTATTTAACCTCTGGCTAAGCGGGGAGGGAGTTCATACCTTTCCCAAGAATATTAGTTTGAAAGTGAATGTAATTGTGCAACTGGAATTTGAACTCACTTATTACAATGTTGCAGTTCAGCTCCCCATGTGTGTGTATGTTTTTTATATATATATATATATATATATATATATATATATGTGGGTGTGTGTGCGTGCGTATACATGTGTGTGTGTTTGCACATGCATAAATTGTTTGCACACTAAGTGAGCCTTATATATTAAATCCCTTATACATCAACACTCACAGCAATAATCTTCTACCTTTTTTCAAAAAGGATTTCATTTTCCCCTTAATCTGTGCTGAATCTTCTTGAACTTTCCTCCTCCTTCCATTTTTTTTTAACGCAGACATAGAAATGGTGCCAGGTAATCAATACAAATGTATTGATGACTAATTGGACCTCCCACTCTTTCATTCTTCTTGGCCTTACCTGCTTACTTTACTGCCCCTCCCCTCAAACCTCTTCCCTTCGTCATAACTCTCAGGTGAGATGCAAATCTACTTATTCAAATGCTTAACAAAATTGATCAGTCTCACTAAAAACTCTGAAATCTTGATTTTTAGACCAATATATTCATCTCTGTTGATTTTTTTTTTTTTGATTTTTAAAATTTTTTTTATCCTCTCAAGAGGTTGGTTATTTCAAAGAATCTATACCAAATGTTCTTCTTTGAAGGTTTCATTTTTTATTCTTTAAAACTTGGAAACCATTCTGCAGAATTTGACAATTATTACTGAAGTATCATAATTGCATTAGAGTACTTTTGTTTTTTAATCAACTGAGAATTCATGAAAGAACATCTTAGAAGTTCTTGTGTGTATGTATGTAAACTGTACGAAGATTTCAGTAGCTACTTAAAACCCTCACCTGTTGACCTTAGGGTGTGCTGATGAACAGTGGACCCTTTTATCTAGGTTTTTATTATTTTACTTTCTATCTTTATTTGCCTGAGCATTCCCTCCCCCGTTATACACTGTAAACCATATTTGCCAATCTCACCCCCAGAAGAAGTGTGTATGTCATGTGAAAAGGTGAAGATAATATTAAAAAAAATCAAAATAAATTTATAATTGCACTTTAACCATGGTTGAATTTTCTTCCTGCTACATTATATATATATATATATATATATATATATATATAGTGTGTGTGTGTTCCTACTAATTTTTTTTATTGTTTTCTTTGAGAAGAACACAACTATAAGCACTATCTTGAGTTTTAAAGCATCATAATCCACAACTGATGATCATCTCCTTCTGGGTTTTAATTCAATGGATAAATCACCACCCTTAAAACTCTTTAAGCTTTTTGGGGTAGTACGGTCAGATATTGTTTCCGCTGTAGCTTTGATATATTTAAAATAATTATGATTATGAAAAATGATTTAAATAAAAGATTAATATGACACTGAGAAACTTTGATATGAGTTTAGTCCACCTGTTCACCATTCCTGTCAAGATTTTCTCAAAATTTTCTCCCGTAGGTCTCCATATTGGTTTTGATTTTCTAATAAAGGTACTCTGATGAAAGTGTTAAGATTTTGTTGAATCCCCCGGTAATATATATATATATATATATATATATATATATATATATATATAGTTTGTTATATCTATAAAGAGTACTCAATATCAATGAAAGAGCATATGGTTTTGTTTGTCTTTTTTTTTTTTAAATGGCATATCAACCTTTGTATGTTATTTAATGCCAAAACCTTCCATATAAATTTGGATAGCATAGACATAGTCTCTTGGTGATTGTCAATTTTTTCTCTATGCAATCATGATCTGATGCTCACATGGATGAGAAACTGACTGATACCATGCACTGTTGACTGTCTATGTTATCCTAACATATTATGGAGGCATGATTGTTATTAAATGTGTAGATGAAATAATGTTTGAAGTAAAAAAAAAAAATTGACCCCCACCTAGTCTCTTCTGGATAACTGGTTGAATAATAGATGTGGACAGCCCCATACTGACTTTTGGTTTTTCTTAAGGGACAATAAAGTAAAAACAACAAATCCCTCTGATATTCCTCCCTTGCCTCTTCTATGGATAACTGATTGAATAACAGATGTGGACAGCCCTTTAGATTTGTATGTATGAGTCATTCAAACCTTCAACTTATTCTCCTCCATTTATCAAGGTTTGAAGGCACTGAATTAAGTAATGACTAATAAAATCTGGTAGTTTGAAGAAAGCATAAAAGGGGAAAATACATTATTCTTTAATTTTTGTACTTTGTTGCTGGCCATTTTCATCTTCATTGATTTTATTATATAAAAAAAATTGTTGTTGATGCAAATAATCTTGACTCTCTGACTTGATTTACTTATTAATAATTTTCATTATTATATATTTATTTTGCATCATTGTTTTTTTTTTGTTTGTTTTTTTATCTGTATTGTTGGTTTTTTTTTTTTCTTTTTTCTTTTCTTTCTTAAAGATTAGAATGTTTTAAAAATTTTTTTAAAAGCATAAAATCAAAAAGATTTTATGCTTTTAAAAAGATTTTAATGTATTGAAATTTAAACACTTTTTCTTGTGGGATATCATTTTAAGTATTCTAATTTAGTCTTTAAAACTAAATTTGTTTATTAGCTGAAAATGTCAGGACTTAGGTTGTATGATAATCTACCACAATCTATGTCAATAAAAAATTTATACTAAATGCTTATAAAAAGTAATACAGTGTGTGGCAGAAATACTTCCCACATTTCAAATTGTCATCTGTGTGGTGCAAATGAACTTAGACAAGTGGCAATTGTAGCACCACATAGCTAATGTCTTATCTATTTTTCAAATATGATCAAGGATTGCATATTATGTGTTTTGCTACTGAAACATTTTTTTAACACTGATGAATATGTAATTGTTACACACAAAGCTTTTCATGCTCATTTCATGTTATGTTGGAAATGCTATTCCAGATAGAATTTTCAACCAACAGCAGCATTGATTTTCTATCCAGAACAGCACCATTCCAATGTAACATGAAATGAAAACAAAAAACTGTGTAGCAATTCACCAGTTTTAAAAATTTTTTTCAATGGAAAACGCATGGTATGCACAGGTCCAAGCCGTGATCATAACTGATCATATCTTTAAAAACAAAAAATGGTAAGACATTAGCTAGATGAAGCTACTATTGCCTCTTGCTTAAGTTTTTTTGCACTACACAGGTGAAAGTTTAAAATGTGATAGGTATTTCTGCTACTCCCTGTAATTATTATATAAAAGATAAATCCACGAAGCAAAACATTCACCAATTATATTTTTTCATATTATCTTTTGAAGTTGATATTGTTTTGTGAAAAATTTCATTTTGTAGAAAAAATGTTTAAAAAATTCTAATCGGTGATATTAAGGAGATTTATCAACTTTTTCAATTTCTTCTTTTCAATTTTTGTTTTGGTACAGGTTTTTAGTTCTAACTAAATAATGCTTTGCATTTATTTTACATCACAAGTTAGAACTACCTGTAAACCTCATTTGTATTGCCCAGTTGACTGGGGCTGTAGAATACACCAACTGCACCTCTGCAGAGGGGTAAGCCCCCCTCTCAACGAGTGTCCTGGATATGACACTAAACAATCTGATGGTGAGGTTCCAATAATGCTGGAGCTTTGAGGAATGCAGAGCACCCCTTCATTGTCATTGCTCCCAGGTCCATTCTGGCCTGGAGTGGTAGCACTTGATAGGGTCCTATCTATGGATCAAATAGAATTAAACTATGTACTTATACTAAACTGAATTGTTTGAAATAGAACTGTTTATATGTATAAAAATGGATTTGGCATTAATAGCCCATGATGGTTGATGTGGCATAAAACCAACCCAAACCAGAACTGTTTCGACAGTTAACTGTGTGTAAACAAAAACTATACAAATAGAACTAAACTGCATACTTATGCTAAACTGAATTGTTTGTATTAGAACTGTTCGACTAAACTGAATTGCTTGAAATAGAAATGTTTTTGTCAAACTGAGTACTCATGCTAAACTGAATTGTTTGAAATAGAAATATTTGTATAAAAATGAATTTAATGTTAAATAACCTACAGAGGTTGATATGCCATAAAACCCAAACAGCCGACCAACCATTTGTAACATTTATTTCAATGTGAATTGTTATTTTTAGTAACACAATACTTTGTTCTTTTTGTGTTTTTCTAATTTTTAAATTAGAAAATTAAATTTTCTAGAGAGGTATGACCCTCCCACCTAAAACAAAAGGGTGTCTTGGGTATTACACTAAACTGCATATGGTTTTGAGGCTCTGGGTATTGTGGAGTACCCTTTTATTACCATTACTTCCAGGTCCACTCTGACCTGGTGTGGTAGTACCTGTTAGGGTCTCATCTCTGGGTCAAATAAATCTGTTAGAAAATTAAGAATATTGGATAAAAATACACAAGACCATATAGTTGTATGCCAACAAATCATTATTAAATATAGTTAATTGAAACCATTTAATTGTTTATAAATTGTTAGTATTAGATAGGAATACTTGATACCATATATTTGTACAAACAAATCATCATGATTAAAGTGTGATTAAGAAATTTATTACAATGGAACATGGAAAGTATTATCAAGATTATGATCAACTTTAAAAATTAACAAAATTTTGACATTAGATAACCCAAAAGTGGTTGATATGCAATTAAATAAAATGAATTAAACCTTAACAATATAGCTTTCTACTGATTATTGATTGTTAGAGACCCCTCTTGATGAGATCCCTGCACAACACCTTTTTTTTTTTGCTAAAACCTAAGGACAATTTCCATTACAAATTTGTTGACTCTACATCAAACTGTCTAGCTGTCTATAGAAGAGAAAAATAAACTCCTAATTATTAATATACGTACACACCCACATCTAATAATCTATCTATCTACACACACACACATATATACACAAATTATGAATGCTAGAAGTCTGTTACTTTAGGTTTCACAATCATCTGACATTTTATGATTTATATTTTTCCAGATTTTATACCTGCTCTGCTGTAGTAACACTGAGTACTTTTCTTGCAAACTTTTCTAATTTGCATTTATTGTTTTACTTATATATATATATGAGAGAGAGAGAGATAGTATTTGTGTAAACATATGTGTTTAATCAATCATAAAAGTTATTTTTTAAATATTTTTTTCCTTTTTCGATTGTTCTCCCAGTGTTCATTATTATATTTAATAATTTTTAACTGACTTGTAGAAATGAAGACATAGGAAGTGCTGTTAATCCATTGATATGGTTATTACTGGTTTGGTTCTTCTCCTATAGGAAAATAATTATGTAATTTTTGGAATATTCAAGTTAGTATTTCATTTTGGGCAGTTGTTTTGCAACTGACTGGTTTTGATAATAATTTTCTTGGTTAGTACTATTAAATCAAAGATGCTGGTTAACAGGACACAATGCAATGGTAGAACTGCTCAAAGTGAATTACAAACAGTAATCATTGTAGAAATTGAGCCAAACGGGATGAAAATTTTATTTTCCTATATAATTTTCAATTGTTTATTTACTTATTATTCTTATTAGATTTTTTTTCTAATTTTCTATTTTGATAAATGTTTTTCACTTCAAGCCTCAAAATATCAACACAAAAGTTACCAAGTTCAATGGACACACAGAACTGCCTTTATTTGATTTTCTTGTTCAGTCTTTTTGTCATTAAGAAAATGTTTTTTTATTCATTTTATATCTCTAATATTTTCTATTTTTCTTTCAGTAATTTCTCATCTGTTGTGAAATTAAAAGCAATTTTGGTTTTGTTTCATGTATGAGATATTTGGAGATTTTCCACTTGCTTTTAACCTCCTCCAGATTTGCAAGCTGGTGGAATTTAGAATATGTTGATTGTATCTCCTGTAGAGGATTAAGATCTTTCTCCAACTTAAAGAAAAAGTATCCTGAGGTTCCAGGTCTGAAGAGTGTTGAGTCATTTCTTCACTGCCAATACTCCCAGGTCCACTCTAAACCAGAGTGATAGTACTTGTTAGGGTCCATATCTGTGTATTAGATAGGAACACTTGAAACCATATGACTATGTGCAAGCAAATGATTATTATTATTAAATTGGTATAGTTAGTTGAAGCCATATAATTGCTTGGAAAAAATGATTTCAGTATTAAATAACCCAACAAGAATTGACATGCAGTAAAACAACCAACCAATTTGGAAGACTGGCATAAAATCTCATCAAATCCTATACTTTCCTTTCTTTTGTTCTAAAATTTTACAACCAAAATTGGTTTTAAAAATGGATGTTTGCATATTTGCTTTTATTAATTGAAGACTTTAGTGAAAGTAATTAACCTCTGAACCCATTATCAAATCCTCTTGCTGGTATTCTAGGTATAATTGAGGTTCTCAAATTTCAGGTTACTAAAATAGATTGTAAATTAACCCAGATCAATATTTGATTGTGAATTAATATTAAAATTAACAACCTTACATTATCATTTGTTAATCAAATATTGATTAACTTGAATTTTGTATTAAAATGTTTAATGAACTTGGCTTTTTCACAAATCTTATCAAAACCCTCATTTGATCCTTTTCAATTTGGAGAAAATATTCCTTCAATAGTTTTGTAACAAATATCAAAATAGTTTCTTAATTTTTTGAATTTCTGCTTTTTAAGCCTTGATCAGTTTTAAAGTCTTTAAGATTTTAATTAACATTCTTCATCAGATTTAATCAATCTTTTTATAAAATGAATTCTGAATTTATATACAGGTATTAATTATAAGGGCCTAGTTTTAACATCTGTAAAAATATCGGGTGCATACAAAAATTTCCTGTAATTTTTTATTTTTTATTTTATCAAAAACTGTTCTCAACTGTAGATAGATTTCTAGTTTTAAAAAGGAAGTTATGAGCAACTTTAGCATGCATCTAAAAAATAATGTTGATGCTTATTAAAGATAACCTTAAAAATGTAAACAGTTACAAAAAAACAATTCTTTGAACTGATGCACTCCCCCACCCTCCTAAAAAAAACAAAAACAAATGTGTAATAGAAAATTTTAAGTTGTTAATATTAGTTATTGTCGAAATTTTGTTTTAACATGTCACTGCTTATCTTTAATTCCTTATTTGCAATGAATAAAACTTTTAATATTTGCCAAATATATGTTGAGATGACATTTTAAAATGATTGTAATGAATCTTGTTTTATTTATTTCATTTATTTATTTTATAATCATTTCAAAGAATTGAAGTGCTTTGTGAACATTTTATTTATTTATCTTAAAATCATTACAAACAATTGAAGTGTTTTGTGAACATTTCTCAGTGTTTAAACTTCATATCATACAATGTTTATTTGGTACATTTTGTTTTCAAATTTCATAACTGTCAACAAAATGTCTAAGTGTATCTTGTGTCTGTAGGTGGGAGAAGGAAAGACCTGTTATCTTAGAAGAAAAACTTGGGTCTACTGTAGAACTGTTTAATGTTTTTTTTGTTTGTTTTAACCCTTGTGTATATTAGATTTTCAACTGAATCTTTCAATGTGTGTGTTTGTGTATATAATGTATGTGGATATAAAGTGTGTGTATGTGTACTTGAGCATGTATTTTTTATATATTATCAAGTCATACTAATAGAATGACTCTCTCCCCCTATTCATCCCTATTTTCCATTGCCCCTGGCAGGTCCTCTATAATGCATCTGGTATCTGGACAGAGCTAATGTATATATTTACCAACCTCTCCATATGAGCAGGATATGACACAAGGTGGTTTTTTATGTAGAGTTTAACAGGTTTGAATTCAGTTTCCTTCTCCTAGACTGGTAGCCATAGCAAGTCTTAAGAGCCCAGTTTGCCCTACTATTTTACCCATAGTTGGATTTATATTTTTCTCAAGGGTGTTAGCGCTATATGAAATGAAAGCAGAGTTGTCCAGGATTTGAACTCTGGTTGCTATGTCCATTTCCTACAATGGTAACCATTACGCTATGAGTGCCCCCATAGCTAATGTATGTGCATCTTTGCTGGTTGGCCAACACTTGTGTGTCCACATGTAGGAGTCTAAGGAGAATATTGCTTATGAGTTCATCCTTATTTTACCAGTAGTGCCCAGCATGTCCTGCTCATCTTACTTGGTTGGTTTGTGAGATGGGAGGTAAGTGGCTGTACAGCTACTATTTTGTGGAGTGCTACTTCGAAGATTTGTTCAAAACAGCACATTGTATTCTTGTGTAGCTCCTCTCGAGCCTTTTCTCTAAAAGTTTCATTAGAGTCCAGGCAGTGCAACCTTACAGTAATACCAGCATGTCCACAACTTGGAAGAAATTTTGTTTTATTTTATCAGAGATCAGATTTCCATATGCTTGACAATCTATCAATAACAGTCCATGCCTTCCTTATGCAAATGTTGACACCACTTTCAGTAGATGAGACATTGCTACCAAGGTATGTGAACTGGTCTACTAATTTTAAGGGCTTGCTACTTAAAGTTGAAATGGCTCTATCTTGTTTACTTGTGTGTGTGTGTATAATTTTTTTTTCAAGATATATAATACCCTATCACTAATGTGGCTTTTATTTGATATAACATCAGATAATTGTTAGGAATCTGTCTTTGGAGTTAATCAAAATTGGAATTCTTTTTGGAACTATGAATTAATATTAAACATTATAATCATCATCATCACTATTCCTGTTATGTGTCTTGCAAGATGTGTGTAGCCCAGTCGGCTGGGACTGCAGAATACACCAACTGCAACTCTGCAGAGGTGTAGGACACCCCCAACAAGTTTCCTGGATATGACACTAAACAATCTGATGGTGAGGCTTCAGTAATGCTGGAGCTTTGGATAATGTAGAGTACCTCTTCATTGTCATTGCTCCCAGGTCTACTCTGGCCTTGAGTGGTAACACCTAGTGTAACCTTGGCTATGTTAATCTCCAGCAGTCTTATAAAAGTTGTCACTTTTTTTCACCCTTGGGCATTTAGAAGACATAGGGATTGGCTTTAAAAATCTGTTAAGATATACAAAAACAAACAAAAAAGATTGACTAGTCAGCTGGGGCTGTAGAACACACTGACTGCACCTCTGCAGAAGGGTAAGACCACCTCAGTGAGTGTCCTGGATATGACACTAAACAATCTGATGGTGAGATTACAGTGATGCTGGAGCTTTGGGGAATGCGGAGCACCCCTTCATTGCCATTGCTCCCAGGTTCACTCTGGCCCAGAATGGTAGCACCTGATAGGGCCCTATCTATAGGTTAAGTAGAACTAAGTTGTGTAATTATCATCATCATCATCATGTTGTGCCGCCAGCATGGATATCCCTGACCCTCTCTTGCCACTTCTCCCTATCGTTCATCGCTTCTGGCAGGTCCTCCGGGTTACATCCCGTATCCTCACATAGCTACTGTATGTAGGTTCGAGCTGGTCGTCCTGCTTTTGCTCAGCCATATGAGGGGTCCATCAGAGTACAGCACTTATGAGCTTGTCCCTGCTTCTCCAGCAGTGTCCTGCATGTCTGGTTTATCTAACTTTGATAGTTTTCATGATGGGAGGTAGGTGGCCGTACAGTTGGTGTTTTGTGAGATGTTGCCTCCAGGACTTGTTCAAAATTGCTTGCAGCATTCTTGTGTAGTCGCCATCAAGCTTTTTCTCCATCCGTTTAGTTAGCATCCATGTATTACATCCATATAGCACTACTGAGATGACCGCTGCTTGGAAGAAACTGTGTTTAATTTTATAGGTCAGGTCTGACTTCCATATTACCGATAGCTATTGGTGTAATTATACTAAACTGAAATGTTTGAAATTAACTGTTTTTACATTTAATTATTTGTAAACAAAAAAAAAACTACACCTATACTGAACTGAATTGTTTGAAATAGATCTGTTTATATATATATATATATATATATATATATATATATATATATAGATTTGGCATTAAATAACCTACAATGGTTGATAAAACCAAACCAAAACAACTTATGCAGTTACTGGTCATCTCAGACTTTGAGTCATTGAAGTTCAACTATACAAGTCAACATAGTGCTACTGATAGTCGTTTGTGTTATTCAGTCAAACACTTTTATCTCTCCATTTCATGCAAGTTTCCCCAATTTCCTCTTTACCCAAGATGAGGAAATGGAGCCATCATTGTCAATATTAATGAACTACTTTGATGATAATGAATCCTGGGGCACATTTCACTCACTGTCATACTTGAAATAAAACATTAACAAAAAAAAGTCACTGGTACTATTGCACATTGTTGAACTAAAGTTTTTATTGGTTTTGTTTTTAATATTAATTCGTTGTCAATTATTAAGACTTTTATGATTGTGTGTGTGTTTTTAAAGAACGTGTTTGGTATTCATTTCTATCCTTGTTTTATCTGTTCTTTAAAAATTTTCAATTGTGCTGTTATTGATTCGAGGATCTAATTAACACTTTGATTTTAATGGCTTTCAAACTGTGAAATTGCTTTCAGGCATTTGAGCACTTGTAGATAATTGTCACACTTGAATTCTGGTTCAATAATAACCACCTTCTATTCTTATGATTAAATTCCTGCCATTATTCAAATATTAGAGTTTGTTCTATTTTAGGTTACAGGGTATTTTTCATTGTATAAACACAATAGAAAAGTACACAGACTTCCAATGAAGAATAATGTTGGTTTTGGTTAATAACTTCAAATTATAAATGTGTGTTTATTTAATGAAATGTTTCTACCATTCCACTTAATCTTCTTACTGTCACTTTAGATGACAAGAAACACTCTGATTTGATAAACCCTGCAACTGAAATTGGAAAGTAGAACAGTAATGGAATGAAATGCAGAAATTTCAGAGAAGTCTTTTTATTGTTTCTGGTTTGAAGAACAAAGATTCAAAAAGGTGGTTGTGGTGGCAGAATAGTTATAGATTTATTTAACCATCCATATTTCCACAACCAAAGTGGTTAAGGTGACATGCTTCTTAGATGAATTTATGGAGCATTTATTTTTTTAATAATGAGTAAACTGTAAGTTGCTGTAATAATCTTTAAGTGTTTCTCTACAAAACTGTGTATTGTCATTTTTAATATCTTAAAGAATTTGAAAATGTATTCTAAAAAAGATATTTCTTTTGGAGACACTCTAAAATAACCTTCAGTTCATTTGTTAATTAAATATTGGTGATTTATCTTAAGAAATAATCAATATTTGATCAACAAATGAATTTGAGCTTATTTTATTGATATGTTGATGTTTTTCTTTTGAGAGCATATATATCATCATCATCATGACTTGACTTCATAAAGGCAAGTTCATGGCTGATAAGCCTGATACAGAATAGGCTTATACAATTGCAGCGGCTGCAGCTGAAGGTCTGGTCATGGCTTGATGGCATAGTGTTGTAGTTCCTCTTGTGTTTTTTGTCCTTGAGAGCAGCTTTGCAAGTGTTTTCATAGGAGGAAATGATAGGGTTGGTGGTGAGATGCCAGGCATAATAGTTCTCAGCTAGGGTGGACCATTGGTAATGGTTTATATGACAGTCACCAAAGGATTTTTTTTTTGTTCGAGCAGTCCTTGAATTGCTTCTTTGGTGCCCCTCTGTCACAATGTTCAATGGAGACCTCACTGCATTGTATGATCCTGGGTTGGCAATGATTCCTTACCTAGGAGACATGTCCAGCCCTATGTAGCTGGGACTTCAATAGCATGGCTTCAATACTGGTGATCTTCACCTTTTCAAGGATTTCAATATTGATGATTAAGTCTCTCCAGTGGATGTTGAGAAGAGTGCAGAGGCAGCACTGGTGGAACTGTTTGAGGAGTCAGAGGTAGTGCTATGTAGGAAGGTGGCAAGGATGATGGTGCTGTACACACTGATCTTTGTGTCCTTCCTGTTTTTGTTGTATCACATGCATTTATAAAGTTTGGAAAATATACTGCTTTCCTTTGCTAACCTTATATATATATATATATATATATATATATATATATATGCCAGACCATTTGTTTTTCCTGTTTGGTTGACAAATGTCATACAATTCATGTAGCAAGATGTATCAATATTTGCTCTGTATTTTAATTTATTATTATTTTACATAAAGCTCTCTATTGGATTTCGAATTACATGGATATTGAAGAAAGAAAATCGTAAAATAGAATTGTTCCCACCATTAGTTGACTTGGCTTTGGATGATATATATATATAAGAAACTTTAAGATGACAAAAATCAGAAGCGATAAAAATCCTGCATTATTACTACTATAAGCAGAGTTTCTGTAGAACAGAAATTAATATTTTTATATTCATGCAGGGTAAGAGAGAATGAAAAAGTGGAAGAGGGGCAACTTGCTGACCAGGAATGTTGTACTATCTGCTATTTAGGGGGTGAAAGAACTAGTAAAAAAAAAAAAATTTTAGAATCAACAAATGAGAATGAATGTATGTATAGAAATGACGCACAGAACATATTCTTTTGGAACCAAGCCACCTTACCTCAGATATGCACAAAGAATAGCCCAAAACTAGTTATCCATGAACTTACTGAGAACTCAGTACTTTAGAACAGACATCCAACGACTTAACTTCCTTGTAAACCCTCTGAACAAATATAAGGAAAAGAAACTCTTGTACATTTTTATACATAAATCAATAGCTAGTGATGGAACTATTGCCTGTTAAAGACCCACAAGAGCTGCCCAAAATGAGAACTGCCAATTATGGAATGTAAGTTATTATGCTTTTGATGGGATCGAGAAAGCATCCAGTTTCAGTTTGTGGTGCTTTCTGATTGGGAAAAAAAGGTTAATTCCTTATCATGTGATTGCTCACCTCTATATCTGCCAATCAGACTGTGATCTAGAATGACTGTTCTATTTCTTGACAGTGATGAAGAGTTTATAAATTATAATGAGATTTAACCGAAAGTGTAAATATATAAATTGTCTCTTTTACTTAGGATCAGAGTATAGTATCTGCATACTTTGTTAAATATCAAAGTGTTACTCAGACATTTTTGCCTTGGGTGAGAGTGTAGTATCTGTACTTAATGAAATCCTGAGAGTATTTAAAAAAAACTATAGGATATAAGATATACAGATAAAAAGTTATTTTAAAGCGTACAAAATTGAATTCTTCAAAAATAAAAATAAGAAAAAGCTCATTAATATAGAGATGACTGTTTTAATTTTTTTAATAATATATTCAGTTGAATTTTCTGTCACAGATACTACACTCTGAGCCTAGGCAGAAGTGCCAGTCTATATGTAAATAATCCTGTAATTTTTTTTTTTAATGTAAACTATTATAGTAGTAGTAATAATGAAAAATTGTTATTACTACTTTGGTGTCTATTTATATAAAGTAAGTAAAGTTGGCGACCGTAGTCGAGGGTGACCTGAAGGCCCCCTTTTCAATAGTTACGACAAAGAGGTGTAGGGGAGGACGATACTCCTTTCCCTGGATTGCTCCACTTTACCTTGATCCTTACTTTATTATGCTGAGTGTTAAGCAAGGTAGCATCAAGTACCGTTTTTTTTTTTGGAGTCTTTGGTATGACTTGACCTGGGATTGAACCCAGGTCTTCTGGGCCATTGTTGAACTTTCTAACTATTATGCCGATGTCTATCTATCTATCTATACACACACACACACGCACCAAAAAATGGATGCTACACTCTCATCCTTGCAGAAATACATTAAAAAAAAAAGTCATCCTATTCAATATATTGATACATTTTTTATTCCAATTTTTTTTTCACCATCTTATAAAACTTTGTCACAAAATGCTTTTTATTTTTATTTTTTTTTTGTTCCTGGGAAGAAAGTGTTATTTCTCAAAAACTAACAATTTTTCTCTACAAACTTTACTTTTGTGACCCGGGTAATGAAATTTTCAAATTTACCCATTTCCAGAACATTTCAAGTAGAATCAGTGTTGAGTTGCTGATAGAGAATTTTCTAGAAATTACTAAAAAACTTTGTTGATCTTTGTATAACTTTAGTATAAATACAGGTAAATCTTGATTCATATTTTAATCAGATTTTATGTTAGTGTAATTATGGCAAACACTCTAACCACGCTTGTTCACTGGTTTCATCTTCACAACTTCGTGTCTAGTGTGAGACCCTTTTTCAGAGCCCACCCAAAAATGAGGGCTGCAATTTTCGGCTGTCTTCACATTGTTGTGTCTGGCGTCCAACTGAGTGTCTTTACCTCATTGCCACCAACTCTTTTCCTGTTTTCTATCTCATACACACTCTTAACAGCTTTTCTGTTTGAGTCTCCTTCAGCCAATCAGAACTCATTTGCTGCTGATAGATTTCTTTTTTTAACCCGGTGTCTGCTGCTACACCAGTCCCCCGTTTCTCATTCGTTTCGCCCTTTTTATATATATTCCTTTCTTTTCTACTATCTCATGGTGGACCAGTAAATCTCACAAGGAAACAACTCACAATCAACCAGAGTCCCTAATTATTTTACAGACAGAAAAGCAAAGTTTGAAGAAAATAATAGCCATTTTCTATACTTTTACAATATAAGCAATTAAGAAATGACACATTCTATCCAGGAATAAAATTTGTGTTACATAGTGTTATTGTTGCTTTTTATTACAACACTCTGTATCTGTATCAATACATTCTTTAACTACTAAAGTAGACAAAAGAAAGTATGATAAAAATAATGAAATAGCTTCTGATGAGACTTTGAACCATCATCTGCTGTCTTAAGAACTTATCTTTCATGGATATTGTCATAACTAATTCCACCAATTTTGATGATTAAGTGGGACATAGACCTGTAGTCATTACACCACCTTCTATTTTCATTCTTCTTTTATTATTAACTAATAGGAGTCTTAAGTCATTTTTGAAAGCTTCAAAAGTAAAACATCTTTTAACCTGTCATTAAGGAAATGAGAAAGGAATATTCCATTCATATTTTTATCATAAATCTCCTAAATGTATTTACCCAACCTTTTTGCCATAGGTAGGATGTGATGCAAGGTTCATTTTTAAGCAAACTACAGCTGGTTTGAATTCAGAGTTTTCTTCTTGATTAGTTAC
Source organism: Sepioteuthis lessoniana (assembly GCA_963585895.1). Taxonomy (NCBI): domain Eukaryota; kingdom Metazoa; phylum Mollusca; class Cephalopoda; order Myopsida; family Loliginidae; genus Sepioteuthis; species Sepioteuthis lessoniana. Next base: position 65,698,500 of record OY757912.1, read on the forward strand.
ATAACCAAGGATAAAGAACTCAGTCTGGCCTACTATTTACTCATAACTGGAGGAAGAAGAGATAAATTCATGCCTTTTCCAAAGGAATTAGCACAAAATGAAACACAACCAGCCTTGTTCAGGATTTGAACTTGGTTCTCTGATTCCATTTCCTATGACAATAATCATTATGATAAGCATGAATAACTTTTATTAAGTTATTCATGCTTATCATAATGATTATTGTCATAGGAAATGGAATCAGAGAACCAAGTTCAAAATTCATGCTTATCATAATGATTATTGTCATAGGAAATGGAATCAGAGAACCAAGTTCAAAATTCATGCTTATCATAATGATTATTGTCATAGGAAATGGAATCAGAGAACCAAGTTCAAATCCTGGACAAGGCTGGTTGTGTTTCACTTTGTGCTAATTCCTTAATTATTAATGAACATGGCCAACTGTTGAGTTCACAAAATGTTTTTTTAAATACTTTCTTTTCCCAGCATCTGAAATTATGATGGTAGTATACACTGACACAATGTTATTCAACTAAACAATCATTTTTATTAGTTGGCCTGGCAGAGCAATGAACGTCATGTGGAAGTGTTTAATTAAGGACATTAATCTTAAGACTAAAATAATCCACCACTTAATTACGCTATGAGTAGAGCAACAATACATGTACTCTGATTCAGTTGAAGTAGCTGACAGATTACATTTAAGGCTCCAAATTATCATGATTGGATTGTTTGATATGGGCAAGTGGATAAATCCATTGGTTAAAATGTATCTAGTTATTTGGTGGTCATGAGTTCAATCCCATGTTCGGGTAGTAAATAAGTCATATATTTTGGTTCAATGGAAAAGACTGACAATTGAGATCTCGAAGAATGAATTAACTGCTATGCAATAAAGATCAATCTGGAGGATCAAAATTCCTGGAATGAAGATCTTTGAAGAAAGCTGGAGGTGCAATAGCTGAAATGCAACTATGATATCAACTAAAATGAAGACACTCGTCCAAGTATATCAATGCATAATAATTTATCATTTCAGAAAAAATCATTTTAGTTAAATTTTTATACTGTAATTATTTGAGTATAACGTGCACTCTTGACTACAGTTTTAAGCCTAAAAGTAAAAGGATGTATATTATACACAAAAACTAAATATTAACAGAATTTCATAGCCCAAATTTAGGAGTGCATGTTATACTTAAATAATTATGGTAATTTTTTTTGTTGTTCTTCTCTATTTCGTAATCAAATTTGGTCTTTAGTGACTGTAAAGATATTGTCAGTAATTTTGACAAGAGGTATTATTAAATTAACCAATCTGAAAACTTATTCAATCATGTTAACAACTCTTATACTGATGATGACTCTGCGTAAAATTATTGAGGGGATCTTTTTCTTTCTCTCTCTTTTTTAAATCAATGAAAATTTTAACCAGTACAATGTTTGGCTTTTATTTAGGATTCATATCATGTGCTAATTAAGTTTCTTTTATTGAATTACATGCTTGTCCATTTTGCTATCAGGCCATCATCTTTCCAAATGAAGTTTTCTGTTTTGAAAAACAAATGTAATATCTTTAATGATTTTGGAAGTACTCATCTGTTGGTTTATTTTTGGGATAAGAGCTAGTGGAATGGTGAATGTGAAACACTAGTAGAAAACTTTTAGAAAAATTTGGGTAACATTTTTAACTCTTTTCAAATTCAAATATTCTATAATTATGAAGTGTTAAATTTACTTTTTATTTTGATAAAAAAATAACAACTGGCTAATACATTAAACTTCTTGAATTGTATTGACTAAGAAAATGACTTTGTTGTATAAGATGTTTTACATAAATTAAGGATATTTTTTTTTTTTTTTTTCAATCTTGAGTGTTTTTATGGAGGCATTCTTAGCATAATGATTATCATTGTAGGAAATGAAATTGGCAACTTGAGTTCATACCTTGGACAAGGCTGTTTGTATTTCACTTCATTTCCCTTGAGAAAGGTATGAATCTGTCTCCTCCCAATTATAGGTAAATAATAGGGTAGACTGGGTTCCCTAACCAGTCTAGGAGAAGGAAACTCTGAATTCAAAACAATTATTTTTAAGATTAACCTTGTGCTACCCTTGCTCATGGCATAGGTTTGGGTAAATTCTAATGATACAAGAAAAAAAAATTAAAGGACATTTTTTGATACCTAGTTTTTTATCAGAAAAACATTCATATCAATAATTTGGAAAAGTTTGTTTTCTCTGTCCCAGCATTTTTATGTAGTGCTATCAAATTTAGTATTTGTTAGGTCTAGGGAATGGTTTTAACCAAAAAAATACAAAAAACCTTTTTACTTTTTATTGAAAAAGGACCTCTAACAATAATCAGTGGGAAGCCATATTGTTGCAAAACTTAACTAGTTGTACAGCTGTTAAATGTCTAGTCTTCAAAATAAAATGACCTACAAATTTGTCTTACTAAAATGATTATTTACATCTAATTAAACATTTCTAATTACATTTTTTGGTAGTTTTTCAAGCTGCAGATATAAAATTATTACTTAGAGCTAAAAATTCAGAGGGGGAGAAAATAAGAAAAATTCACCGATGTTACTCATTTTAATTAGTACCAAGGAATTGTTTTATAATAATTGTTAGCAGTTATGATGCAAGTATTAATCTGTTACCCCATAGAGATGGGTACTGCAATTAGTTCTAAATAAACCGTATTTGATGTTGTATATACAAAACCCTGCATTGTATATATAGATGCTTCTCTCCCCACCCACCAATTGCTGGAAAAATAACTCTCAGGTCTTATATGTAAAGTTGAGGGATCTGGTAGTATATTTATCCAAATATCATTAACTAATAGTACTTAACTTTAAATTGCTGCAATATTAAAGGAAAATAGTAGGTGGTCTTATATCAAATCCACTAAGTCAAGTTGATATGCCATTTATTTTATCCAGTTAATATGAATTAATGATTTAATTTTAAGTAATTATAACATAGAATAATTTTTTTTTTCTTTTAGAAAATATACTGAGTGTTTTAGAAAATTTTCAATTCATTTCATTCAGAAATGGTTGTTATCAATTGAGATGTAAATACATGGTCTTGGCAAGTGAAACTAAACAGGCTTAGTGTTGAGCAAAATAAGATTAATCATCAAAATTTAAATGAGAAATTTAAAAGTATGTTGATTTCATAGATTTTCAGTATGTGCTCAGCCTGTGACCTGGCACAAGTAGTGGCCATTTTAAAATGAAACATCCATTTTTCTGAAACACCTGGTATTACAGAAGACATTTATTATACATTCTGATAGTATTATCCAATAGTTCTTGTTATTAAAAAATCACCTAGCCCTAAATATGATGATTAAAAGGAATTAAAAATTATCTGCTATTATCAAAGTTTTTTCTTGGTAAGGGCAACCAGCCTAGGAAAAGGAAAGTTCAAAAGTCAGACCTCATACCAGGTATAGCAAGATAATGTACCATAATGGAGCAGCAAAAACCAGGTGTTGGTATCCCTAAGGCAATTTGATGTTGTGTTCAACTTCATTCTGGAAATTCCTGCAGAAACCTTAATGCTAAATAATAAACACTTTGTCTTTCCTTGACTAAATATTGGTGCCTTGAAGAAGGAATTCATTGGTTTTAATTTTTTTTTTTATGATTATAGAAAATGAACTTGGTGAGCTAAGTTCAAATACTGGACAAGACTGTTTGCATTTCTCTGTGCATTAATATCCTTGAGAAATGGATGAATCCATATCTCCTTCCTCCTGCCACAGATAAATATTAGGAGAGACTGGACTCTCTAGCTTTGTTTAAAGGCAGTTGTTATAGAAGGAAAACTCTCATTTCAAAACCTCTACTACTACTACTGGGTAACTTACTCCAGTGAAGTGAGAAAATCAGAAGCTGTTGTCTTTAAGGCAGTTAAACATTTTTCAGTCTTGTTCTGGCAATTCCTGCAGTGACGCTGATGCCAAGTTGTATGATATCTTGCTCTTCTCATGGACAAACATCAGTGTTATGAAGAGGATGTTATCCATACAACCTTGCCTAGGCCTGTGATCCAGGCATAGCTCCAGATCAAAATCTAGGCACAAATCTTGTTTTGTGACACTGACGGATACTAAATAAACAACGACAAAAAAAAAAAAAAATCAACTAGGTATTTTTTTCTAAAAGACCCTGTTATCCAAAAGTGATCAAAATAAGCAGCTTCCTCTGTCTCAATAACAAAAAATTGCAGGACTAAATACATCTGTTTTCGATCTAAAAGTCAACGTCTTTTGAAAACCTAAATCTGTTGGCACTGGATTTTTACAATTACTATAGAGTTAAAGTGCAAGAAGGTGAAAAATTGGACAAATTCCTGGACCTTGCCAGAGAGCTGAAAAAGCTGTGGAACTGAGACAGTGATCATAGTTGAAACCCTTGAATTTATGCTTTTCTTTTGTTGGGTTTTATGGTATGTCAACCATTGTAGATTATTTAATGCCAAATCCTCTTTTTACATATATATCAAATATATATGATTTGTAAACCTTTTTTGTTGATGTTTTTAAACAAGCCTAAGCTCATTCTTTTGCACACAGTTAAATGGTTTGAAGTATTACTCTGTATTATTCACTGTTCAATTAAGCATTAGTCATTTGTTTATACACAGTTAAATGATCAATCACTTTGATTTCTAACAATTCAATTTAGCATAAGTCATTTGTTTGCACTCTGTTTGAATGTCAAACAGTTCTATTTAACCCATTGATAGGACCTTATCAAGTGCTATCACTCCAGGCCAGAGTAGACCTGGGAGCGATGGCAATGAAGGGGTACTCTGCATTTCCCAAAACTCCAGCATTATTGGAGCTTCACCACCAGATTGTTTAGAGTTGTATCCAGGACGCTTGTGGGGGGGATTACCTACTTCTTGCAGAGATGCAGTCAGTGTAATCTCCAGCCCCAGCGGACTGGGTTTTGATTTTATGGGTTATAGTAATCAAGAACTTGGAAAAGAAACTGGATGAACAAGAGATTAGTGGAAGAATGGAAACCATCCAGATGATAGCACAACTAAAATTGGTTGGGATACATAGAAGAGTCTTGGAGTCATTTATACTCTCATGAAAAACCATCAGAGCTCGTGGGAAAAACTTGCAATGAGTAAAGTAATCATAATGATAATATCATCAGCAGCACTCAAGATGTTACGGTTCTTGATTAAATACATAATTAAGTAATTGAATAATATTTTGGTTAATCAAATTCCTGGTTGTTAGATAGATATGGATGCATTATATAGAAAAATGACATTGTTGACAAAATCTAGAAGGAATTTTAAGATTTGTCTGTTTTTGTAATCTGACTTCACACCAGTTCTGAAATGAATATTTGAATTATTCCATTTCAATTAAACAAATGACACTTCACAAAGACCCCAAGCTAAGCAAGAACTCTAGCTTAACATGTAAAAAATCTCTGAATTATCATAATTGTTTGTGTATAACATACACACCCTTATATCTGAACAATGAAATTCTGGAAAGAAAAAATTTGCAGCTCTTAAATTTAACCAAAATTTAGTTTTTTGTTCTATTTTTTGTCAATTCATTCTGAATAAAAACAAGGATTTATATCGTTTACAATGTGTATTGATACATGAAATTTTCATTGTATTTAGGACTATTTTCTCGGCATGTTCATGTAGAAATGCAACAAGCCTGCATAAAAAATTAGCTTACGTGAGGTGAAACAAAATTCTAAACAAACACACATTCCAGTGGATTTTCTCTCTAACAGCATAAAGCACATTAGTTTGGACTCTGTAACTTTGTCATCTTGTTCCTAATATGGTGACGCATGTAACAAAAAAAAGGTTAATTATATAGTTCTTGTATATAATACACATCCCTAACTTTTGGGCTTAAAAAAATGTCTTACATTCAAATAAGTATTATAGTTTTTTTCACCTAATTCTACTTTTAATCTTTACTTTATCTCACATTTATTGTTATCTAAAAGACAATGTTTTCACCAAAACATTGAAATGAAAGACTTTTGTTCTACTTTTGGGTGTAATAATACTTTAGACAGAAAGGAAATGACAAATTGCTATTAAATTAGAAACTTTTCCAATAATTTTGTTTTTGTCATTTGTTGAAAATGAAGTAAATTCTTAATTGCATAAATTTTATTGCAGGGGTTGGGAACATTTCTTAAATTGAAGTTTAGGGTTTTCTGCATTTATCAATGCAGATGTTTTTGACAAAGAATTAACATGCTGACATTTTCCTAAATTAAATCAACGTAAAATGCATTAAACATCAATTTAAACATTTGTAATATTTGTTCAATTGCAGAGCATTGGCCTCTAGATCATCAAGTCGGAGCTTGAATATCTTACCATGTTAATGATGTTCATTACTGTATTTGTATCTCAAGGAAAAGAAAAACTGCTATCAAATCAGGACAAAGAATAATTTCCTTCTACTTGTAAAATCCAAGATAACTTCAAATTAAAAAGAAAAATTGGAATAGCATCTGTATTAGAATGCTTTAAGTTTTGTATGTATGTTACTCTAACATGGCAAAAAAATGATACATTGTCGTGATTTCTCTAAGGGCAATATTATTAATGTTTCCAATCCAATTTGCGCCTTAATAATGTGAGTTTGTTCATGGTCACTTTATTGGTTTCACAAAGGAGATAACTATGGAATTATAATTATAGAGTACTTTTCCTCATTTGTTTATTGATTTGCAGTTGTAAATATTTGAATAAATTTAACTTGATACTGAGCTTAATGGCCACCAAAGTGAATGTTATTAACTCTGAATTCATCAGAATGAAAAAAAAGTTTGTTTTTTTTAAATATCTTGTTGAAATTTGATTAAAATAAGCAACATTTTGGCTATATTTGAACTTTTCAGTAAATTTTTTATCTGTTGGCTTAAAAACAAAACTGATGGCCAGATTTGGTAGGGATGCTTAGTGGTCATCATAATCTTACTAGCAAGGTGTTAATCATTACCAGTAAATTTTTATTTATTTTTAGTAAATCTGAATAAGTACTTTGAAAAAAATTTAGATTATTCAGATTGATACCTTTTGTAATTTTGAGAAATGATTTTTAAGTGTTGTCTTTTTATTAATCTTGTTACTTAAATAGTTCAGCCAATCTATTCTACAACCTTCCTAAATAAGTATAAAATCCATATGAAAAAAGGAGTTTCTCTTTTTGAAGGTTTCAAACTTGAAAACTATGCCAAAAGTGTGTGATACAGGCAGTTATGTTCTTAGCAAACCATGTAATACAAGCAATTCCATGTTTCAAGTATGCTCTTCAATCCTATTCTTGCTAATAAGGCTGTTAGACACTTTAGAATATGAAGACTGTGTTCCCTGCTAAGGGGTATCCCCCACCTCCAGCCAAAAAGATGGGGTGTCCTAGGTATGACACTAAACTGTCTCCGATGGTGAGTGTGGAGTATGCCTTCATTGCCATTACTCTGACCAAGTGTCATAGTACCTGTTAGATTTGCATCTATGAGTCAAATAGAAGGGTTCAATTATTCACTAAGAATTATTATTAGTTACTTGAGACTTGTCTATAAATCATTAGATCTTAGATAGGAATATTTGATATGAAATAACTGTACATGAAAACCTCTTAAAATCTACACAAAAAATGTAATCATAAGCATACAATGGGTGCAGTTTCTTAGCCTCAAGACATAAAATGACCCTAAATCAGTTGACATGCCATTAAAATCTGTCAATCATTCTTGCAAATTAAATCTATACCATGCTGAAGTCTATAATGGTATGATTTACAAATCTATCTACAATGTTTCATTTTTTAATTTACTTTCTAAGGATGCTCTTTATCTATTATTTGAGCCTGATCCCAAAGAAGTTAGTGTTATCCTTTTTTGACTCCAGTTATAAGCCTGCTATTTCCCCTTTGGATATGTATACTTATTAAACCCCTCTGCATCAGCAGGATGCAACTCATGATTAATTTTTGAAGTAGACTTCAACAGGTTTGAATTCAGTTTTCCTGGTTGCCAAACCAAGATTAAAGAGCCCAGTTTGCTCTACTATTTACCGATAGCTGGAGAGAGAATAAATTCATTCATACCTTTCCTAAAGATATTATTGCTATATGAAATGCACACAGCCTTGTCTAGGATTTGAACCTTGTTTATTGTGTCCATTTCCTATGATGATAACCATTATATCATAAGCGCCTCATTTGGATAGGGCTCATTTTCAAGTCTGAATAGTCCAGTCGGCTGGGGCAGAAGAATACACCAACCGCATCTCTGCAAAGGGGTAACCCCCCTACTGAGTGTCCTGGTTATGACACTAAACGATCTGATAGTGAAGCTTCAGTAATGCTGGAGCTTTGGTGAATGTGGAGTACTCTTTCATTATCATTGCTCCCAGGTCCACTCTGACCTGGAGTAGTAGCACCTGATAGGATCCTATCTATGGGTCAAATAAAACTGTTTAACATTTCAACTATGTACTTATGCTAAACTGAATTGTTTGATATAGAACTGTTTGATCATTTTACTGTGTGTAAAAAAAATGACTGATATTTAATTGAATTGTTAGTTATACATAGCAATACTTGAAAAAATTAAACTGTGTGCAAATAAATGATTAATAGTGAATAGAATTATTCATAATAGATAGAAATAAGTGAAAACATTTAAATGTGTGGAAAAATCTGTTCAGGCTCATTTAAAGATATTATCTACAAAATGTGTTTAGAAATCATATATTTAATATATATGTAACACACCACCCAATAAGTCCCAGGCCTGACACACAAATGGCGTCACTAATAAAAAATCCATATGATTTTTATAAAATATTAACCTTCAAATGGCACGTGTCAAAATTTGAGCCTAATCAGATTATTAGTTTACAAATTACAGTTAAGTGAAGCTACTGTTGGAAATTTTCAAAATAATGGAAAAATCTGAATTTTGTGTTTTGATAAAGCATTGCTTTCTGATGGGAAAATACTGTTCAAGCCAAGCAATGGCTTGATAAGTATTATTCGGACTTTGCTCCATCGGAAACAACGGATAAGAGGTGGTATGCCGACTTTAAATGTGGTTGTACAGACACTTTTTTTCAAATTTGGCAGCTGTCCCAGTAAACACCAAAAAAACTCCCCAAATTTGTTTTGGTCGATTGTAAATTAAGATTGTGTGAGATAGCAGAGGAATTGAAGATATTCAGAAGGCAGTATATTCACCATTTTGCATGAACATTTGCCAATGAAAAAAAGCTGTATTCAAAGTGGGTGCCGCATTTACTCACAGTCGATCAAAAACAACACATCGAGGATTCAAAGCATTAAAAAGGAGTTTTTGTGTAAATATGTGACAATGGATGTAACATGGATTCATCACTTCACTCCAGAGTCAAATTGGCAGTCATCTGAGTGGACAGCAGCGGGTGAAAGCCGTCCAAAGTGACCAAAGACGTAAACATCAACAGACAAGGTTTTGGCCTCCGTATTTTAGGATGCACAATGTATTTTGTTCATCGATTACCTTGAGAAAGGAAGAACCATTACTTGCGAAAATCATATAGCATTATTGGTGCATTTGAAGGAAGAAATCGCCAAAAAACGGACACAAATGAAGAAGAAAAAAGTGCTCTTTCACCAAGACAATGCACCATATCACAAGTCAATCGAAAGATGGCAAAACTATATGAATTACACTTTGAATTGCTTCCACACCCATCAAAGACAAATCGTTCTACAAAAAAGGCATTGAATTGTTAGATAATCATTCGAATCAGTGTATCACCCTAGGAGGAGACTACATAGATCAATAAAGTTGAATTTTGCCTAAAAGTTCTTTTATTAGTTAGGCCCGGGACTTATTGAGTGATGTTATAAAAAGGATTTGGCATTAAACAACCTATAAGTGTTGACATGACATAAAACCAAACTAAACCAAATTAAGTTTGGATTTTATGGGTCAGCTAGTTCCTTCCCTTATTCCTTTCCACATTTGATCAGGATGTTCTGTAACTAATTTTGTCATTCACTTTTTTAATTAGTAAGGCAGTTTGAGTGGTGTAATAGTTAATGAGCTCAGCCAGTAGACCATTGCTACTGAGTTTGATTCTCACTAGGGACCCTATTCTTTTAGCCTTTTGCTAAACCAACCTAAATTTAGTAAATTACCCCTTTTTTAATGAGTGACTAAGTTTTAGTGCAGAGTTTGTGAAGAGTGGCGGTGTTATTGAAAACAACTCTGATGTTATAATGGTTAGGTCATTAAGGCCAATTTATGCAAAGGGGAAAAATATCTAGTTCTAAATGAACACGTTTAAATTAGAAAGCAGAAAAGCACAAGTAAATATTTCAGGCTTCACTGATGCATTTCCCACAAAGTGTTTGCGTGTTTTCATGAAAGCTGAAAATTTTGTTTTGAAAATTGATATCTAAAAAAATAAAAAATTTAAAAAATTAGTTTATTTTGAATTTAGTTATTCTTTTCCATATTGCTTTTCAGATTACATTTGCTGCTAGTAAAAACCAATTGAATTTTAAATGACTCTGAAGCTATGAAAGATGGTTCATTATTTTGTCCCTAGTTTCTGATTAGTTTTCCTTGCAGGTGTTTCTACTGCAAATATTAAGGAAATGAAAACACTTAGAAAAAAATGTTTTTGTCATCAATTCATAGCTGTTAAGATGCAAATAGATTTTTGTCTATCATACTTTTAATGAATGATTTAATAAGTAGATGAAGCTATAGAAAAAAGAAGTCTGTATAATATCAATTTCAGTTTGTATTATAAAAGACTTTATAAACAAATCTCCAAACTTTTTCAAATCATATTTCATTCATGTGCAAGTGTTATCTATCACTTCCTTCCTTCCATCTCTCTGACCCTTGCTCTCTCTCTCTCTCCAGTTCTAACTGTGCTCTACCTCTCTTACTCACTCTTTCTCAGTGTGTATATATATATATATATATATATATATATATATATATATTTTCTCTTTCTATCTGTACATATACTCTATGTCCCTTTCTCTTCTCTGCACTCTTTCTCCCTCCCTCTCCCATTTTCTGTGCTCTTTCTCCCTCCATTTCCCATTCTCTGAACTTTTTTTCCGTTTCTCTTCCATTCTATGTGCTCTTTCTGTCTCTCATCCTCCATCCTTATATTCCCATTCTTCTCCATTAGAAACACCCAAATTTTATTTTTAGCATAACTATTTCAAGATCTGAAGTTGAAGTTGATAGTTTAAAAAAAAGAAAAAACCTATAAAACAAAAAATTTCATTTGAAGTTATTGCGTTAAAAGTAGATCTTAAAAATAAAATTACCTCCATTGGTCAATGGTGATCTTAAAAAGTCTTTTAAAAATATATTTTGTACACACACACATGTAAATGATCATACATCCATATACAAAGTGCATATGATAAGTTTCCAGACTTTTTTCGTATGGGCATTTAAAATTGTCATAGACTCTTGAAAATTCAGTATCTTATTGCTATATATCTTATGAGATGACTGACCAATTTTTATGATTTCAGGTTCAAATGAACAGCTACAGCAGGAATTGGAATACATGATTGTCACAGCTGGTGAATTTCAAAAATACAATCTGACACTTTAGAAGAACGATATGCAATAAAATTCTGTTTTAAACTTGGAAAAAATGTCACAGAAACATATGGAATCCTTCAGACTGCTTTTGGACCATCTTGCATGAATTGAACATCAGTTTTTGAGTGGCATAAGAGATTCAAGGAAGGCAGGGAGTCTGTGAGGGATGATGAGAGGTGTGGGAGGAGTAAGGAAGCCAGAGTTGATTGGCCAGAGGGTTAGGGTTACTATGTTGAGGTTTTAAGGGAGTTCAGGTAGAGATTCCGTCAGAAGAGGCCAGCACTCTTCAAATCGGGTCAGTGGCATTTCCACCAGGACAATGCACCAGTCCACAACGCCATCCTTGTCACAGACTATTTGAGCAAGATGGGCATGAAGACAGTTCCTCAGCTTCCCTATAGTCCAGACCTAGCTCCCTGTGACTTTTGGTTATTCCCTAAGCTCAGAGGGTGTCGTTATGAGACAATTGAGGAGATGAAAGAGGCTGTGATGAAGGTCATTGATATGCTCACACAAGAGGACTTCCATGGGGCCTTCCAGAAGTAGTTAAATGGTACAACAAGTGCATTGCAGCCGGAGCAAATTACTTCGGAGAGGACTAGAGTTTCATGTGTGTACTATCAATAAAAGTGCCCATACGAAAAAAGTCTGGAAACTTATCGTATGCACCTTGTATCTGTAGATTTTTTGTTTTAATTTTTTAGCTATTTCTATATCTCACTATCTTAGATAAATACACAAATATCTATATACATACACATACAAGTTAGTGAATAATCATGCATGAATAATTTGAAATATTGCTAAAATCAGGCTTTAGATGCTTTGAATAGTTAATGATTAAAAAGATCAGTTCACTCTGGGGGATGAGTTGCTTCTTTCATTATTACAACTGCTTATTTATAGAATTTATGAGTTCTTTTTCTGAGCTACAATCCATGATTATAGATAAAGGGTAGTTATAGAAGAGAAAAAGAAAAGAAGGTCCACAAGTTAATGATCTGTATCAAAAGTACTAAGTAGAGTCAAAAGTTTTCTGTTAGTTTGTGGCCTGTATATCACATGACCAAAACGGTTCACGCTGTAGAAAGATACCCAGTCTGATTGGTAGTATTATGATAGTGCGGTGACATGTTTTGCATTGTTTCTCTCTGTGTGAGATTTGAAAGTGATGCAGATGAACACACAATTATGTAACATAGGACCAACGTGTTGTGTTTTAAAGAAAGGAGTCAGCAGAAAAAGAAATACTCAAACTCGAAGGTTAGGGAAGAAAATATAGTAGTCGTTTATTATTCACTTAGGGCTATGATCATTGCAACTCGAAAAGTTTATTTCATTACGTTCTTCTCCCTTCCTCTTGGTGGCGACGGTGGGTGTCGGTGAGAGCTGGCTATTGACACATGCCTGACAGATGGGGTTGTAGCAGACTGGGTAGGATGGGTTGGGGCCTCGGAACCTTTGACACACCTGTTTTGAAAGCTGCCTTCAACTCTCCGAAAATCTTGTGACTTATTTTCTAATATAGAGATTTTGGGGAACAAATCAAAGATCCTCAAATGTTCGATGTCACCAGTGAAACTGTCATGAAACACGTGATAATTCATCTGTGATTATTTTAAAATCTTGTCTAACTTTGCAGGTCATTCTGCCCGCATGCGCTAGTCTCGTGACACCTTCACTAATTGACTACAGCCGATGCGCTCACGCGCTCTCAACGACAGTGCTTGTCCATAATATTACAATTAGCCTAATTTGGAAACTTGGGCTATGAACTGGGCCATAATGTATTGGAAGCAACCAAAAACATTAGTTGTGTGAAAAGGGAAGATGCAGTTAATCACAGTACAGTAAATGGATGGTTCAAGAAATTTTACTCAGGTTGCAAGAACCTTGATGATCAGGCAAAGTCAGTTAGGCCTAAAAGCATGGATTCTGAGGTCATGTTCAAAGCCATAGAGGCAAATCTAGAGAATATCAGTTGAGGTCAGCATCTCCTAGTTCTCTGGGGTTTGTCACCGACATGGTCTCAGCAAAAGCATCTGGAGCTACCGAATTATGCCCCCACATTACCAAAATATAACAGAACTTTTTGACTTAATCTAGTATTTTAATTTTTGAATCAACTGAAAGTTCTTTTGGAACATCTTGAGAGTTCCTGTTGGGTTTTTCTTTTTTAAGATTTACAATACTGAGGGTTAAGTTCTTTTCTACCTCACATTTCAAAGTACCATAACTGATATCTAATGGGATTCAACCTGTTGGCTTTATTTCAAAAGACACGTTATCCCCTTAAAATGTTTAAACCAGTTTTGGGCAGTGTAGTCAAATGTTGTTTCATTTCTTTCCACTTGTCAAAGTTTGTGGGCAACTTGAGCAGCTTTGAAGCGAACTTTAAAATAAGGCCTTAAAATTGTTAGAATCTCAAAAATCTTATTTGCCATTATAACATTTGAAACAAAAATGCATAACTGAATATGATGATAATAAGCATAGATTATGTGGTGACAGATGAAATGGTTAATCATATAATAGATGAATGCATCAAACTGGCACAAAAGGAATACAAGACTAGGAACAACTAGATGGGAAAGGTGATCTGCTAGGAATTGTATAAGAGATTAAAATTTGACTCTGTTGACAAATGGTGTATGCACAAACCAGAATCTGTCTGAGAAAATGAGATCAGAAAAATTCTCTGGGATTTTGAGATACAATCCCAGCCGAAAGACCAGGCTGTGTATTAATTAAGAAGAAAATTACTTGTCACCTAATGGATTTTGTTGTTTCAGTGAACTACAGTGAAAATAAAAGAAAGCAAAAAGGTTAGCTCTTGATCTTGCTACAGAGCTGAAAATTTGTGTAACATGAAGGTGACAGTGATACCAATTGTGGTTGGTGTCTTTGGAATAGTTCCCAAATGCCTGGAAAAGATACTGGGGAAACACGAGATCAGAGGAAGAATCAAGACTATTCAGACCACAGTACTGTTAAAATCAGCTAGAATACTTAGAAGAGTTCTGGGGGCCAAATGAAACTTGTTGTCACTCTGACTTCAGTGAAGAACTAACAAGGAGAAAACTATAATGATATAATGGTGATTGTGAAGTAGATGTGTACATGAAATAAGCTTAGGATTAAATGTCCATTAAAAACAAAAACACCCTTATATTATTCCTGCTAGCCTCCTCTGAATTTGTGACTAAGTAACCAAAAGGAAGACAACCCTACACTGCCCTGTGGACTTAGTATGAGTCATTCAAAAGGTTAACTTATTCTCTTCGATTTATCAATGTATCAAGTTACATAATGACTAAGAGAATTCAGGATAGTTTGAAGAGGAAGGATTATCGTGGTGGTGGGGGGGAATAAAGGAAAGCAATGAGAAAAAGAAGAAAGGAAGTTGGAGATGGAATAAATGATGGAAAAATATAATGGAAAGAAGAGAAGAAAAAAGGAAAGATTAAGGGAAACTGTGGGGAAAGGAAAGAAGAGTTTAAGGAATGATGAAAAAAATAAATGATAGAAAGGATAAAGGAAAGCATGAAAAAAAAAAGGAAAACAGTTTAAGAAGTGAATGATAAAAAGAAAAATTGAATAGAAGGAAGAATGAGTAGATGGAAAGAAGTAAACATCAAGACATGAAAAAAAAAATGTTAAATGGAAAGAAATTGAATGAAAAAGAAGAAACAGTGTCAAAGGAAGAAAAAAAAAATTGTTTTTACTTTAATTTCTTTAATATGTTAAGATAAAATGCTGAATTTTTTAAAACAGTTTCTGTAATGAAAATAAAAAAAGAAATTAAAATTGGTGTCTTTGAAAATAACCTAACAAGAAAAAATGACTTTTGTCTAATACAAAGTATATTTCCAAACTGCTATTATAAAAGAAAATTAATGTTCAACCAATATATACTGACCAGGTTTATTTTTGTAATTATTACCTTTTATAACAATTCTAAGCTCAGTAGATTCTGTGATACTTTGTTTGTGGGGCTTAAAATATACTAACTGTATCCCTAGCAAAGAGGTAAAAAAAAAACTAAAAAAGGGGTCCTGCTCTGATGGTAACCCTACATTTCTAGAGCTCTGGGAAGTGTAGGGTACCCTTTCATTTCCATTACTCTCTGGTTCACTCTGACCTGAAGTATTAGTGCCTGTTAGGTCCCTAACTATAGACCAGATAGATTTGTTTGAAATTTTTTTAATTAGATTGCAAAACTTTATATCATCATATAACTGTGTGCAAAACTCTAGGCATGAAATAATTTCAGATAGGAGGGTGACATATTGTTAAAAAGAATCAGATTCTGTGACTATATAGAAATGTCTAATTTAATGAGGATTTAACAACTGAAAGGTTCTAGTAAAAAGTAACAATAAAGAGAAGAAAAATGAGACAAAATTAATATTGCAAATGCATCATTTACCCCCCCCCAAAAAAAAAAATAATTCAGGTAACTTCATATGTACAACGATTCCTCATCCAGCCAACATTATCATATACCAATCCTAAAATTTAACAGTTCACAATAAATTTTTTTTTGCTTTTGTTGATATATAAATCTATCTTCCTATGTTGATAGATGCAAGTTTAGCATTGACTCTCGTTATAAAGATGATTCTATCCTCCCCCTCTTCTTTTTTTTCCTTTCTCGCTCACCTCCTAGAAAAACCTGTTCAGTCCATAAAACACATGAATCCTATTCTCTAGCAGAAAAAAAAATTGTTTGGCAATCCATTTTGATGAATTTAGACTCTTTGTAAAATATACCATACCTATCAACTAAGTATTTCTCTACTCAAACTGCTATAGGTTAGTTTAGGACAAGGCACCCAATGAGAATCAAACTCAGTTACAATGGTCTCCTAGTCTAGCTCATTAACCATTTATATCATGTTGAGATACCCAATCAAACAGTTATAGTTTAGTGACTGGAACATAGGACGGAAATCTGACTTAGGTTTGCTTAAAAAAAGAATTTTAAACAAATGTAGTGCCATCTAATAGTGATCATGAATATCATAAAATACCTTTTTATTCTATTGTACTTTCCAAAGAAATTTCAAGTTCATTTTTTCTAGAATAAGTAATTCTTTGATGCTGTTTACTTTGAATCTTCCTTTTGGTATTTATAAAATGCTTGGCACTTGTTTATATATTATTTGTCTAACCGTATCTCAAACTAATCAAACTGTAGCAGCTCGTCTCCATATTATTGTGAGCTGATCACAAGATTAATGAAGAAATAATTTGATTTTCGCATTTATCACAGAATTGCAATAAGTTGTAGGAATTATGCGTTTTGTATGTCGGCCAAATTGGGATAAAGTTGTTGGATGAAAGCAATTAAGTCGGCTGGAATATACAAATCTCATTTCTCAGTTGGGGAAAGGTTTTATAATAGGTGGTAATACAATGGATAAGGGAGAATTGTATTGTTAAATTGAGGAGTATAATAAAAATTGTGTAAATGTATGTATGATATATAAATTTGTTTATTTATATATATATATATATATATATACACACACACACATATGAAAGACAGATAACTGTTTTCTTTATATACTTATGTATATGTGTAATCTTTTAGACAAAGAATAAACATCAATCTATTCATAGATAGTAATTTTATAAGATAGAAATTCAAACATAATGAGATGGTTGAAGAGCAACCCTTGTCTTCAAAAATTAATTCTCTAAATTTCATGATGAATCTATGTACATGAAATTATCTTATGCACAATTGTGCATGTTCTTTACAGCTGATATTCAACTGGAGCAGGTTTATTTGCAAGAAGTGTTAGATCATCTATGTAGTTTGCATCAGTTATAGTTTCTACTGGATCTACTCTGACCCAAAGTGGTAGTACACGTTAGGGTCCTATCTATGGGTCAAATAGAACATCTGATGCTGAGGCTCTAGTTCTGGAGCTTTGGGGAATGTGGAGTACCCCTTCACTGCCATTACTTACAGGTTCACTCTGACTTGGAGTAGTAGTACTTGTTAGGGTTCCATCTGTTTAATCATTTTCTATAATTGAAACCATTTAACTGTGTACAAACAAATCACTAATGTAAAATTGAATTATTGATATTTACACAGCTATACTTGAATCTGTGTGCAAATAAAACTATTAGCATACTTAAAACTGTTTAACTGTGTACAAGAAAATCTTTAATATTGAATAGAATTATTAGTGTTAGATAGCAATACTTGAAACCATTTATCTGCGTGCACACAATAAATAGCCATACTTAAAACCATTGTATGCCTACAAATTAGCTCTAATTCATTTAAAAATGAAATTAGCTACAAACTATTCACTTACATATATATACATATATGCATAAATAGGATTTGACATTAAATAACCATCAAGGGTTGATATGCCATTAAACCAAATAATCTAAATCTAGTTTGTACAGAATATTGTTTGCTTGTTACTTTTTTTAGTGTGCGACTGTTTTCTTTCATTAAATCGATTGACATATATATATAATCTAGAGAAATTACAAATAGAAATGATGCTTATGTGTATCTCCTTGGAAGACTCCAGCAATAATATCAAAGTAGTCAGTGTTGCTATCAGTGGACAATGGCTTTCTCCTATTTTGTTTGCTTTTTAAAAAGATGCCTGCCAGTTTTGCTTGAAACTGCAGTGGCAACAGGTAAAGGAGCAAAATGAACTTGATAAGGTAACATGGCTGTCTTTATTGATGACATATATGATGACATATTGGAGCATATGTGACACTTGGCTTTCAATCAGTAAAGTAGACCCCAACTATAGTGATTTGGAAGGTAGATGAAACTCTTTATCCTACTCCGTGTTTAGCTTTGACTCATTGCTAGCTGTCCATGACAGTGACTGGCTGGAAATGATATCTTTGTTAGAACTAAGATAATATATATAGGGAACTTTTATTGTGTATACAAATTGACTAGAGTACAGATTTTACTCAGGAGTGTGTGTGTGTGTGTGTATATATATATATATATATATATATACACACACCCATCTTCTCCACCATGGGTAGGATATACTTCACTTAAAGATGAACACAAGGTTAATTTTTTAAGTGGAGTACAGCTGATTTGAATTCAGAGTTTACCATTTCAACTGATTGCTGCACCAAGGCTAAAAGAGTCCAGTGTGCCCCATAGCTAGAGGGAGAAGAGATGGATTCATGCTTGTCTCTAGGGTATTACAATGAAGAGAAATGCAAACAGCCTCATCCAGGATTTGAACTCTGGTTGTTGAGTCTATTTATTAAGATGATAATTATTACATTATGCCAGCCTTAAAAGCCAGTGTATGTGTGTATGTCCTTGTTAGTATTCCTGCCTTAAAAAAGAAAAAAACTGTTTATGTCATCATGCTATACAAAATCCTCTTATCTATAAAAAAAAAAAAACTGCTGAAAAAAAAAAAAATTAAATTTAAGATGCCATGTTGGCAGAGCTTAGAAAATGTTGATTCTGTCTCTTGCAAAGGGGTAAGACCCCCACCACCACCACCACCACCAAAAAGAAGAGCTGTCCTGGGTATAACACTAAACAGCATCTGATGGTGAGGCTCCAGTTCTAGAGCTCTGAGGACTGTGGAGAACCCCCTTCATTGCCATTACTCTCAGGTGCTCTGACTTGAAATGGCAGTATTTGTTAGAGTTGCATCTATGGGTCAAATAGATCTGTTTGAAAAGTATTTGTACTAGATAAGAATATGTGAAACCATATAACTGTGTGCAAACAAGTGATTATTAAATAAGAATAAACTAAATAATTGTGTGTGAATTATTAATATTAGATAGGAATTATTGAAACCCTTTAACTGTGTGCAAATTATTTGTATTACATATGGATACTTGATATATTATAACTGTGCAAAATATTCTTTAAGGACAACTGTACAATTATAGATATAAATGTACAATGGAATGTAAAGTGGAATTTCCTAACCTCTAGGCATGAAATTACCCTAGATAGGTTAACATGCTGTTAAAATCAATCTTATTAGTATTTTTGTCACTGGTAATACTAAGACAGATATATATATATATATGTATAAGCTTAACCAATTAATTTATGGGAAATTCAATGCAGTCAATGGTGCTGTTCATTCTTTTTTATGTTTACTGAGGTTCATTATTTTTTCTTCCTCTCTTTATGAAAAAAGAGCTATTTTGAATCTTAAATTGGTAGGATTTTAAAACCAAAAAATGAGCAAGAGGTTCCTGTGGCTAATGTGTTGAACTGTGACATCATAGTAGGTGAGTTTGAACTCCAGTGATGCTATTATATTCACTTTTGGACAAATACCCTTGGGAAAGGTATTATTTCTCTTAACCCTCCGACTATTGGTTAAATAGTACCACTACTGTTTTTATTCAAGGATGACTTTGGAATTAAATAATCCATGAAGGTTGATATGCCATTAAACAAAGAAACTAAACCAAAAATGGTATGGAAGAAGAAAAAAAAGATTAGTGTGATCTTAAAAATTCAATTATTTTAAGAATATTGGTCGACCTTAGTCAAGGGTGATCTGAAGGCTCCCTTTTCAATAGCTACTACATTGAGGTGTAGGGGAGGGCTCTACTCCATTTCCTGGAAAGAATGTTAATATACCAATATTTTTAATTTAAAAAAGTTTATTGTTTAAAAACTTGACTAATTCAGCTAATTGTTTATTTAATTAAAATTTAAAGTAAATGGAACTAAAAGAAAAATTTAAAGTAAATGGAACTAAAGAAAAAGCTAGTGACAGTCTTTAAAAACATTCGAATATTTCTGAAAAAAAATTGTTGTAGAAACAGCTAAAATAACATTCTTGCTATTGGACTTTTCCATTCCATGAATACAAAAATAAAATTTTAAAAATAATACATTATATTTTTATTTTTCTTCAATGAAATATCTATATTAATTATTAGTTGAAAAAAATATTCAAAGCAGTGATAGATTTTATATTTAAAAAATAGCTTTCTTGTTAAAATATAATTGTAAGAAATTATTAAATATTTTTGTTCTTTTGAATGAGTTTAAAACATCTGTATTATTAAAATGAAAAAAAGAAGTATCGGTGACTAATTCAGTTAATTACAGCATTATAAATCTTAGTATTTCCAATTTCGCCTTATATCAAGTCCTTTGGAATACCTTAAGTTGCCATTCTCTAAATACAAGGGTCACTTTAAGTCCTTAACAGCTAGCTGTATATGTGTGTGTATATATATATATATATATATATATACCCAGCCTTCAAACAGACGATTTATGAGATAATGAATAAATGCATCAAGTACTTTAAAAACAGACTGGTCACTTATTTGAAGCAATTTTTTTTAATTGGAACACAGTGTTGAAGTAAAGAAAATTAATCCAGCAAATATTTTAGATTTTTTTTATCCATTCAAAGTGCTGGAATAATTTTATAAATTGTCTGAGAAACTAATGCATATGCTAATGAAATTTGCAGAAATTCATCTCCAGATTACTGAAAAAGTCCTTGATGAGTTTGTTATCCAAGAAATAATCAATTGTGACCTCATTAGTAAAATCTTCTTCACTATCAGATGATAAATCTAAGCTTCATTGATTAATATCTTTCACAAAGATATTAGCAAAGCTCTTCATCAATAATAACTTGATTTGCCATTTTGAGAGGGGAGAAACAATTTGAAATGGCTCTTGGATTAAATAGCTTCTGGGCACTAATTGCTTGAAGGAAGGGATGCCTATGTGATGCTTAGATCCACAGATACAACTGAGTTGCCATCAATCACAATAAAACAAATGTTTATCATTTGTATTGCAGTTGAGCCATAAAACTGCTATGTTTGAATTCTTAGTATCTATCACAGCATGAATGTGCTTGATATCTATTGTTGGGTTTGCTAGGTGTTTAACCATCTCTTACACCAGGTTAGACCGTTAATGGAACTGGTTTAGTTGCTGAACATTTGACCATGTGGTAGGTAGGACTGGATTTTATGGTACTAGTTGGAATCTGAGGTTCTAAGTATATTTTCATAAAACTAAGTTTGAACTTTTTTAACAGAAAATTTGAATCAGTTAATACCAAAGAATCATGTTAAGTGGATACAAAAATAACTGTGCTATCTTCTGTCTTTCTGGTAATATTGCTTCTGTACAAAACCTTAGACTATAGACAGACTGCATTTGTTGAAACAAGGTTGGCTTTCCCTTACAAATAGAAACTAAGAACAGTTCTTAGCTTAATCCTGTATAGACAGGTCAAGAACTTGTTTTATTGGTTGATGTAAACACTATAACTGTTTGTACTTGAATCAGATAAAAAATGGTTTTTGTGCAGGAAAAATGTTCAGCAAGTTCAACAACAGATTATATATATATATATATATATATATAATCAGAAACACCTACTTTGAATGATGAATATGAGAATTTTGTCAGTGCCCATTTAGAAGCGGCAGCAGAATGCATACCAACTAAACAAAGAGCTAAACCTAGAGTCCCATGGGAGACATTAGATGTTAGAAAAAAGCATGCAGATGTGAAAATCACTTCCAAATGCAATAGGAAGAACCCAACCAATATCAATGTTCTGAAACTTAAGAAGGCACAAAAGGAATTAACTAACATATACCTAAAAGAACAAACAGAATACATACAAAATCAGATCAATAAGATTAGAGACTCGGTTGAAGATAGACAATCTAAGATAGCATGGCAGACAGTAAATGAAGTGAGCAGTAGGAAGAGTTCTGCGAAAGCTAAACTGAAAGCTACAAGGCAAGAAGAACGAATACCCCTGTGGAAGCAACATTTCAAGAATTTACTCGGAAAATCTCCGAAAGTTACACATGAACCAATCATGAAAATTATTAGTAAACAATTAGACATCAAACTAGGACAGTTTATGCAAGAACTCGACTCAGTACTAAGAAAAATTAAAAATAGAAAAGCAGCAGGGCTTGATGAAATACCCCTAGAAGTATGGAAGACCAGGGAATTCACTGACATACTGCTCTGACTCTGTATATAACCAAAACACAATAGACAGATAGACAAAGAGATGCATCCTCTCCTTCCTTAAGAAGGATGACCTCAGAATAGCCAAGAACTATTGAAGTATAACCTTTACATCCATAGTAGCCAAGATCTACAATGCTCTACAATGCAACTGCATAGAACCCAAAATTGAGAACATACTTTTGAGAATGGCTTTTGGAGAAATCAATCCATGACATCACAAATTTTGACTATCCTTCGAATTCTAGACGGTGTATGTGCAAAAAACCTAGAGATAACAATATCATTTGTTAACTTCTCCAAGGCCTTTGGCTCCATGCACAAAGGGAAGATGGAGCAAATACTAGTTGCTTATGGCCTACCCAAAGAAACCATCGTAGTCATAATGATGCTATATAAAAACACAAAAGTAAAAGTCCGCTCACTGGATGGAGACACAGACTACTTCGACATTGTAGCAGGTGTGATGCAAGGAGATACATTAGCCCCATACCTGTTTATCATCTGTCTATTCTATGTGCTTAGAATGTCTATTGATAAAATGAAAGATAACAATTTCAAGCTGGCAAAGGAAAGAAGCAGAAGATACCTTACACAAACAATTATGGATGCAGGCTATGCTGATGACATCACACTTCTAGCAAATACACCCGCCCAATCAGAAACCCTGCTACATAGTCTGGAATGAGTAGCTGCCGGCATAGGCCTCCATGTGAATGCAGACAAGATAGAATACATATGCTTTAATCAAAGAGGTGACATCTCCACACTAAATGGTCGTTCTCTGAAACTAGTAGACAAGTTCACCTACCTAGGAAGCAGTGTCTCATTAACCAAGAAAGACATTAACATGTGACTAGCAAAGGCATAGACATCAATAGGCTATCGGTCATATTGAAGTTAGACCTGACCAATATGATAAAATGCAGTTTTTTTCCAAGCAGCGGTTGTGTCGATACTGCAATATGGATGCTCTACATGGATGCTAACTAAACATATGGAGAAAAACTTTGACAGCAATTACACAAGAATGCTGCGAGCAATATTGAACAAGTCCTGGAAGCAGCATCCTACAAAGCAGCAGCTGTATGGCCACCTATTACCCATCATGAAAACTATCCAAGTTAGACAAACCAGACATGCTGGACACAGCTGGAGAAGTGGAGATGAACTCATAAGCAACATCCTCCTGTGGACCCCTTCACATGAATGAGCAAAGGCAGGACGACCAGCTAGAACCTATATACAACAGCTCTGTGCCGATACCAGATGTATCCTTGAATACCTACTGAGAGTGATGGCTGATAGGGGTGAGTGGCAAGAGACGGTCAGGGAGATCCGTGCTGGTGGCATAACACGATGATGATATATAGTCAACTATATATGTATGTACACATACATTTAAACCTATATACTAACACACCTAAGGTCCATAGTGTCAAACATACAATAATATTGACATGGCTACAGCTTGGAATAATTCCCACTTGATTTTATCAAAGAGATTAGCTATTCATATGGTTGTTAATCTGTCAATATCAGTCCGTACTTTATCTATGCATAGGTTGACATTGCTTTCAGTAGATAGAATATTGCTACTGATGTATATAAACTGGTCTACTAATTTCAGAAGCTTGCCATTTAATGAGATGGAACCATCTTTATTCAAACACATGAACTCTATTCTATCTGAGTACATGTAGTGACTGATTCCTCTTGATACCTGTTCCAGGCTATGCAGCAAAGATTTAGCATGAGCAGGTGTATTTGCAAGAAATGCTAGATCTACTCTAAATTACTTTCCTAGCCATGAATCCACTGATGATTCTATTGGAATAACTTTTGATGAGATTGAAATATACTTGTCATAATTAGCATTTAGCCATGGGGCAAAAAATTGAAGATCATGGATAATGATTATAGTTTTTTTAATCCTTCTTAATCAATTGCATATGAATTTGTCATTTGAAAAGTTGAGAGAACAGAAAAAACTAAATTTTTTTTCCCTGGATTTTTAAAGCACATAATGACTTATTTGTAAGTTAGTAAAAAATTGTTAGGTATCTGCTGTGGGTGCTTTAAAGTCTTGTTAGATCATTAAAATCAACTTACATTAAGTTGGTTGTTTGGGTTTTATGGCATATTAACCTTTGTCAGTTATTTAATGCCAAATCCATTTTTATACAAATAATCAGTTCTATTCCAAGCCATTCAGTTTAGCTTAGAAAAACAGCTTTATTTCAAACAATTCAGTAACAATTTAGTATAAGTATGCAGTTTAAATGCAAGTACACAGTTTAATTGTCAAAAACAGTTCTATTTCAAGTTATTCTGTTGAGTCAAACAGTTTTAATTCATACAATTCAGTTTAGTATTAGTAAAATTTTTGTCCACACACAGATGTCAAAACAGTTCTATTTCAAGTAATTAAGTTTAGCATAGGTACAGAGTTTAGTTCTATTTGACCCATAGATAGGACCCTATCAGGTGCTACCACTCCGAGTCAGAGTGGACCTGGGAGTGATGGCAATGAAGGGGTGCTCCGCATTCCCCAAAGCTCCAGCATTACTCATCATCAGATTGTTTAGAGTCATATCCAAGACACTTGTTGGAGAAGTCTTACCCCTCTGTAGAGATGCAGTCTGTGTATTCTACTGCTCCAGCTGACTGGGCAAAGTATAGTTGGTTGTTTGCTTGGGTTTTATGGCATATCAACTGCTATGGGTTATTTAATGCCAAATCCAGTTCACATATATTTGACATGTGTGATTTGTAAACGCATATATTGTAGAGAACATACCTTACAAAAACAAACAAACAAACATAGCTCATTTACTTGCACATGAGTAAATGGTTTCAAGTATTTCTATCTAACATGAGGTAATTTATTTGATATAATTTGTTTGCACAACCAAATAGTTATTATTTCTCACTACAGTTGTACTCGCAGAGATTTAATGGTTTCAAGTATTGCTCTTCAACAATAATTTATTTGTACTTAGATGATTGGTAAGTTGGATGGCTGAATTTTCCAGAATTGTGAAAAGTGTTACATTTTTAGGTATAACCTGGTATCTCTCAAGAAAGAGAGAATCTCATCCATGTGGATGTTCTCAAACATATCTCTCATATCTGTTTTAAAATGCCGCTCCCTTGTGATTGCTAGAGCTTCACATTCCACTAGCACATGTGTAATGGTGTAAGGTGTCTGCCATGTCAAACATTGTGGTGGCTGTTCCTGCTTGAGTGAGACTTGGGTGGCGAATCCACCATTGAGATATAATGACTTGTTCCTTTCTTGATTTTCTGAAGGCTGGTCTCCATTCTCCCGAAGTGGGCTTTATTTGGAAGAGTTTGTTGTTAATGTTGTTGTTCCAGCATTGTTGCCATTTTGTAAGAAAGAATTTATTGATCTGGGGTTTCAAGTCAGTGTACGGAATAGGAGATATTGTTGGGGCTCAGATCTAAGGCTGATTTGGCTACCAAGTCAGCTCTTTCATTTCCACTCACTCCGATGTGGCTTGGGATCCAACAGTTATTTCTTTATGACTAGACATTGATTCTTGTCTACTCCTCAGCAGTTTAACAATTAATGGGTTCTCCAGATTTTTATTTCTCAGTGATGTTAATACAGAGAGAGAGTCAGAGAATATGATAAATTTTTTATGTTTGTTCTTAGAAATGATGTTGAGAGCAAGGTCAATGGCACATACTTCTGCAGTGAAGATGGATCTTGCATTAAGAAAAAATTTATTAATGCTTCCTTAATTTTTCATTTAAAAATTACATCCAGATATTGTCAAATATACATGTTAAATGGTCAGGTATTTTATATATTTATTGCTGTGATACCTTTGTAATTTTCATTTACTTTTGTATATTTGTTTTACTCTTGTACTTTTTTAAACTTATACTAGAGTGAGTCAAAAGTTTTGCAATATTTCAGTAACTTATTTGCTTTATTTTAAGTTACTACAAAGACAGTCATCTATTCAAAGTAGAAACCATCATGATGCACTATCTGAAACCACCTTTTGGCTAGTTCTTCAATCCCACACTGATACCAGTTCTTTTCCTTTGAGGTAAAGAACTCCTTTGGTGAAGCTTTCACCTTCTCTTGGTTGTTGAAGTATCATGAGCACAGGAAGTGAGCCATAGATTAGAACAAGCAATAATCCAAGGTAGTTAGGTCTGGACTGGATGTGGCATCAGTTCAATTCCCTCAGTTCTGGGTTGTTTGAGCAGTGTGAGGTCTTGTTACAGAAGAGCTTACTTTTTTTAAACCAATGCTGGGTATTTTTGCCATATAATACATACATCATTTGCTCCTGCTGTTTGGAGTACAGGTTGGCATTGATGAATCGACCATCTGGAACAAACTCATGAAATACCCTTTCATAATTTCACTAGATGCAGAGTATCACCTTGTATTCAAAATGCAAATATTACAAAACTTTTGACTCTCCCTAGTTGTCTTTGATAACCAAAGGGAAGAAAGGTTATCACTTGTAGTTACTTTTATCAAGTTCTTTCTTGCACTTGTAAAATCTATAAGATTTAATCCTGTATATTTTATTGTTAGATTTATTACTTTTATTTCTTTAATTTGATTATTAATTTTTCCCTAATGCATAAATTTAACTGGGATGTTAATATTTTATATAATTAATCAAATCCTGAATCTGAATATCAATTTTAGTTTTTAAAAAATCAGGTTCATTTGAGAGTTTATTAGATTTTAAGTCTTTTTTTCCTCCTTATAGCACTACTACTACATTTATAAAATAATAAAAAGAAATACTTTTGTAGCTTTGAAATATTAATTGGTTCATTAGCAATCAGAATTAACAAAAACTAAATTAAAAATGAATCCTAATTATCTTTTGAAATAATCTTTCTCTATTTGCATCAAATCAGCAATAACAGCAACAGCAGCAAATATTTAAAGAAATATTCATAATCACAATGAAGATCATTTGAAATTTCTCTTAAAATCCATGACAGCTGTTATAAAAGGGAAAAGCAAGTTGAGTTGTATGATCATATGATTGTTTAAAGTAGCTTATTTACTGGCATACAAGATATTTGAAAAGAGAAATGGTCACTGCAACACATACCCTATAACTTGATTCATAGGTTCAATAGATGAACGTCGTCATGATACTTGGCTTAGAATACATTGACTGTATCTTCTGCGGAAAGAAGGTGGAAGAACCCTCTTCTCACCAAAAAAAAAGCAGGTGTCTTGGGTATGACAATAAAATGCATCTGGTGTTGAGGCTACAATTATGGAGATCTGGGGAGTATGGAGTAACCCTTCATTGCCATTACTCTTTGGTCCACTTTTACTCAGGGTGGTGGTACTGGTTAACATCCCATCTATGGGTCAAATAGATCCGTTTAAAAGTTATTTGTATGAGATAGGGATACTTGCTATCATATGACTGAGCAAAAACTTAAATAATGCAAAAAATGTAGATATAAATGTAAAAGTATACAATTTTCTCATTTCTAGGCATAAAATAAACCCAGACAGATTGACATGCCATTAAAATTAATCAGTCTAGTTATGATTATAGTGAATTGGATACTGTATGTATGATATTGGCATGGATTTATTTCAATTTTCAATGGACCTCTTATATGGCAACCTACACAATGAATTATACATATTTACCAACCCCTCTGCTCAGGCTGGATATGACACAAGGTCAATTTTGAAGCAGAGTTTAACAGGATTTGAATTCAGAGTTTTCCTTCTCCTAGACTAGTTGTCTCATCAAGGCTGAAGAACCCAGTCTGCCCTACTATTTACCAATAGCTGGAGGGTGAATAATTGGATTCATACCTTTCCCAAGGGTATTAGTGCTATGTGAAATGCAATCAGTTTCATCCAGGGTTTGAACTTGTGTCACTATGTTCATTTCCTACGAGATAACCATTACACCATAGGGCACTTCCATACAATGAATTATAAGAAATTTTTTCCCCTCAAGATGTAAAGTATATTTGCTATTGAAAATGTCTTTTTTGTTTTTTTTAAATTTTTTTCACTTTTCACAAACTTGAAAACTTACTGTTTCAAAAAGTTTTATAAATATTTTTTTCTCTTTCAGCACTTTGGTTCAGATTAACTTTTTTTTTGTTTAATTTATTTCACAGTAAGATCTAATTCCTTGCTATAGGCATTCATTGGGTGTGGTTACTTGAGGCAAAATATATAAAAGAATTTGGGAATTAGTTATTTTTTCAGATTTCAAAGATATGCCAGTTTATCTTTTTTTCTTTTGCTTGCTTGAGTATGAGTCTGGTTTGTTTGTTGAACAGAACTGTTGAGTTGGGCTAACACTTAACTGTATGAAAAATGGATTTGGTGGCCAGAGTTCAAACTCTGGCTAAGGTAGTTTGGGTTCATTTTTCACTCAGGCCCTTTGATAAATCCACCTTTCCCAACAGATAAGATCAGAGATTACTCCCTGCTTCTGGTACCATGTAATCCAGTAGACTCTGTCACAGGTTACTTGAAGAGATGGGTACTGCCATGTAATTCTCACTGACCCAGAGAATATGAAGAACCCAGTCTAATGATCTATTTGGTCATGGCATAAGTTGATATATACTCACTTTATATGTATGTATTTACTGAAGCCTGAGCAGGATGTGACACAGGTTGAATTTCCAGCTTTCCTTTTACAAGACTAGATTGTCTTACCAAGCCTAAAGAATCTACATTACCCTATTATTTACTCATAGGTGGTGGGAGAAGATATAGATTCATTCCTTTCCCAAAATTAGTATGAAGTGAAAGGCGAACAACTTACTTCAGGATTTGAACTCTGCTCATTCTATATCCTACAGTGGTAATGCTTACTCTATGCACCTCCACATGTAAAAGAATTAGAAAATGAGAAACACATTTTTCATAAATTTAGAAGAGTCATTAACATTCTAAATTTGGTTTGGATCATTGAAAACCTTCTTTGTGTACTTCATATTGCTGTGTTTTGGCTGATACGTTCTTCAGTGCTTGTCCAATTCATGAGAAAAGAGTGTGTATGTGTGTGTAGGGGGGAGTAAGGCAGACACCTATAGCCTTGGTCAGAAGATGAACTTAGCCTACCAATTTTATTTTCTACATTGATGACTATTAAGCTATTGACAACTCTCTCACTGAATTAGAGAATCAAGAAAAAGCTGTCATCATACTGTACAAACTCCTTTTAACTATCTATGCAAAAAAGTGATGAAGGAAATAACTTAAATTCAAGAAAAACAGGCCTATATCTTAACAATTATTCAAATACTTCAACTGTTGGGCATGTAAAAGTTTCTTCTTTTTTTTTTTTTTTTTTTTTTTTTCATTTTTACATTTTGTTTTTGATCAGTCCTACAGCTGCAGGACTACAAAAAACACATAAAATACAAAAAAAAAAATGTTAATTTGTAATTTTATTTATTTTCATTTTGTTTATTTTTTTCCTTGTAACATTTTTGATACATGACTTCAAAGAGAAAGAATTTAAGTCTTCACTGATAAGTGAAAAGTTCCTTAATTTAAAGAAATATTTATGGAAATGAAAAAAAAAAAAAGAATCCGATGAAGAATAGAGGAAGAAGGAGGGTCTTGACCTTTCTGTGATCTCTCACTAAAGTTAAAAAGCCAAAGTAATCAGAAGTGTTGGGTAGATAAATATCAGATCTTTTATTTATTTATTTATGACTCTAGAACTCTTTATTCTGTGTTCTTTTGAAAAAATCTTGAACTGTGACTTGAATCTTTCAAACACAAAGAAGCTTTAAATATAAAATCCCTATTTTCAGGAGCAAAACACTTAAGGATCATAAATAAGGTTCACTCTTGTCTTTTGATTTTAAGATTAAGACTTCTTTATTTTTTGTCTTATGAAGGTTTTAAAGTTACAAAAGCTGACTTGGCCTCTTGAACATTGAAAAGGTTTTACAGAGGTGCTGAAAGCAAGTATCATTTGAGTTTCTATCAAGAAATCGATTAAAAAGAAAAAAAATCGAATTCTTATTTAAGCTCAAGTTTATAAGCTAGTTTAGAAAATCAGTAGCAAATGTTCTGTGGGATTGATAAATTAATAAAGTTTTAAAAAATAGAACAAACAATAATAAAATACAAAAACAAAATAAATATCCCACAATTCTACTTGTACTAAAAGTTTAATTTTTGGCACCAAAAAGAACAACTCTCTCTTTGGAGCTTCTGACCCAATGGATAACATGCATTTTGTAGCCTTCTAAAATGAGCAGTTCCACACTTTTATAATAATTATTCATGGACTTAATGAAAAAATATTCCATGAGAAGCCCGTAGTTTTATCTCATTTCTTATATTTCAAACAGAAAGTTGTGTACCAAATATAGAAATA
This sequence comes from Sepioteuthis lessoniana, assembly GCA_963585895.1. Classification (NCBI taxonomy): domain Eukaryota; kingdom Metazoa; phylum Mollusca; class Cephalopoda; order Myopsida; family Loliginidae; genus Sepioteuthis; species Sepioteuthis lessoniana. The sequence continues at coordinate 65,729,573 of OY757912.1, forward strand.
TTTGTCTTTACCTGGATACAAATTATATATAATAAACAGTGTAACTTTTTGATTAGTTTCTTTTTTCATCTGTCCATAACTTTTGCTGTTGAGGATCATAGTGTAGTATCTGTCCACATGGGAATTTGATTCAGTATATTACAAAAAAGAAAAAAAAAATGAATAAATAATCCTTACATTTATTCATCTTGTTTTTCTTATGTCATTTTTATTTTTGAGGAAGTATATATTTACTACAAGCAGGATGTGATACAAGGTCAGTTTTTATGCAGAGTACAGCTGGTTTGAACTCAGTTTGCCTTCTTTTACACTGCTTGCCTAACCATGGTTAAAGAGCCCAGTCTGCCCTACTATTTACTCATAACTGGTGGAGACGTGAAAACAGATGGGTTTATGCCTCTTTCAAGGACATTAGTGTGGAGTGAAACTCAATCAGCCTCATTCCAAATTTTAACCTGGGTCGCCAATTCTATTTCCTGTGATGATAACTGTTACACTTTGGAAGTATTAGATTTTATACTTTTTTAAATAACTGTTTTCTTATGTATATTTCATATCTTATAGTTTTAAATTTCTTTTATGATTTTGTTCCTACACTGAGACATTAGATACAAAAACAGGAGAATTTTATTAAAAAAAGGATTATAGGCATAAGTTATGTTTATAAAACATGTCCAAAAGAAAAATCTATCTCAGCTTGTTAATATCTATTCATCCATAACTTAATTGTAAAAGGAAGAATGCAGATTATTTTTATTAAAGAAAAACAATCAAGAATCAACAAAAGAACTTAGGAATCAGGAGCAGGCATTTTAAAATGTCTTTAAAACATGGAACAGAAATGACATCACTAACACAAAACAGAAAATACAGTAAAAACTTTAAGAAATTTCTATGAATCTAAATAAAATGGAGGACTTCAACTTTTCCCTATTTCAGTTTAAAACACTCAAAATGTCTGCATCTATCCACAGTTTGAACTTTGGGTGGTTCTTAAATGATTTTGATTCTCCAATGAGACACCAGATAGGAAAAGAGGAGAAGCTTATAAAAATTTTTTATAGTTATCTTTAATAATATAGGCTTTATATATCAGAAGAAATTGGCAGTCAACATTTAAGTCTAATGAAATGACAGAATTACTGCTAGTCCTGAAGAATCTGCAGTCTTAGATAAAAACAGTTGGTTGATTGTGAAGAGCTGAGCCAATTAACCTTGTGATAATAGAATGGCTTCATTGGTAATTGAAGTTACTGGCCTTGTGGCCAATGATTTATGGAATACACCAGAAGTCCAAACAGAATTAATTGCGTGAGTTGATAGGGTTAACCATGTAGAAAATGGCTCCCATGTGAACCACTCACCTATACAAATGAACTTTTTTCTGCTTTTTTTTTTGTAAATGATTTGTCCAAGTATTTAAAACAAAAAGGATTAACAAAACACATTGTTTACCTCATATTAACAACAACAAAAAAAAAACTAGTATTAACTATTTTTGTTTTAAATATTAGTATGAGCCAAAAGTTTTGCAATACTTTGGCAAATGAAAGTTTTCAGCATGTATATCATGATTAAAGCAGTTGAAGCCATGGAAGGTTCTGTCTGTAGTTGGTAGTATAGTGGTAGCTGGTGCACTGACATATTGTGTATTGCTTCACTCTGTGTGTGATCTGAAAGCTGTACAGATGAATGTGTAACATAGTTTAATTTAGGAACTTAAGTTTTACTGGTTCAAGCTGGGACATAACATGATGGAAGTAACGAAAAAAAATCATGCAAAAGGTGAAGGAGCAGTTGATTAGTTCTGATGGCTCAAGAAATTTTGCTTGGGTTTCAAGTGATATGTAGTGACAAACATACTCACTACTTGCTGAACGTTGGTGATAATGTTGAGGAATTAACCAGATAAAAATATAGGATGTGACAAGCAAGAAATTTGGACTTCAAGTCTTCTGAATGCTGAAGATCAATGAGTTCCATTTGTAGTTGTAATGATGCTTCTTCCTAGTCAATATTAAAAGGCAAAGAGAAAATTTTGAAAGTAAGGCTGCATGGTGAGACCTCAAGAGCTGTATGTGATTTGCAGACTGCTAGTATGGGACCTCTTGGTTTAAAGGACTGCATATGTCTCCTTTATGTCTGCATTATGTTCTCCTCCCTTAATTTAACCAATAAGTCAGTCTTTCCTTTGACCATTTTTCTGTTGAATCAATCTAAACCACATTTGTTCTAACTTCTTACAAATTCATCTGTAAATTGTTTAATAATTGATATAGTAATGATTATACTGAAAAAAGTAGTGTATTAATAATGAATTTAAAAAAGATTACATTCAGAAAGAGACAAAGTAAACAATTTTTTTTTTTTTTAAGAAGTCTTATTTTTCTGTACTGGTAAAAATGTTCACTATACACTACAAATGTAAAAGAAAAGAAGAATCTGTCAATAAAATATTTTAGTTGATTTTTTTATTATTATTATGAGTTGCACATGGTTCGTATTCATTTTGTCCATTGAGCAAAGGTTGCTTTGAAGATTACAGAAGTGCAGTTAATTGATTGCTTTAAGTCTGCCTGAACAAAATAAGCAACCAATATTTTGAGCTTGATTGACTGATCTGTAAACAAGGTATATTTTCTGAGTTAGCATGAGTAAGTTATAAAAACAGCTTCAATGGATCAGCTGAATTCTACTGAGTGTAAATATCCGATTATAGATACGTGTTGAGATACATTCAATACATTCTCTCAAGAGCCATAGCAAATTAAGGTCATAAAAATGCTTACATTAAACAATATGGCTTTAGTTAATTCTCAAATGAAAAACCATTTGTAAAGTCTAGATTCTCTGCATAAAAGTCTTATTTTTATTTATTTATTTTTCTTAGATTTTGTTTCCACAGGAAAACATGACTCTTCTATCCATAATAAAGAGTTTATAATACTTATAGGCAACAATTTATTTGTTAATATCATCATCTATATTAGTAATTGGAAAGATTTTGTTGGTTTATAGAACTACAAGATTTGCTATGTGTACTTACTGAACCCAGAAGAAGATTTGAACATGAAAGATTTTTTGTTCCTAATATGGAAAGAGCAACTCTCATTATGAAGTGATCTCTAACAATCATCAATGGGAAAACATGTCGCTGAAAAACTAATACAGAATTGAAATCCCCCCCCAAATTAACAATCTAAAACAATTATTCACATTTAATTAAACATTTCCATTAGCTAGTACTTTAAGCTTGTGTGTGTATGTGTGTTTTGAACTCTTCTGATGATGTAGTAGAAATAGAATTTTGTTTTTTTTATGTCTAAAAGTATTTAACTTTTGATGAACATGTAAAATAGTCTAATTTAGGAAATTAAGTTTTACTGGTTCAAGCTGGGGCATAACATGGTGGAAGTAACCAAAAAAATTTATGCAAAAGGTGAAGGTGCAGTTGATCAGTTCTTGATGGCTCAAGAAATTTTGCTTGGGTTTTGAGTGATATGTTGTGCCAAACATGCAAAAAATTAATTTTTTCTTTGCAAGTTTTAGAAAGAACTTGATGATGAAATTATTTTTAGATATTACTTATCTTTTGTAAACTTGCAAACAAAGGTGACTGGAAATTTGAGATAATTCAAATTAACATATCAGGATATATATTTAAAAAAAATCTAATTTCCTCACTTGGTTATCAAGAAATGTTCACAAAGAAGTATTTATCAAAGATTACTTATTTAGTTGCTCACTGCAGCACATCCCATGGTAGACTAACATTAGTGTGTTCATCATGAAGTCTTTGAGTTCTTTTTATGTAGATAAAATATTTAATAAGTTCTTCATGAAACTTACAATCTGGTATTTTTAGCTCTAACTGAAAATCTTAATTTATCTTAAATAATTCATTACTCAAGTGTTTTTATTTTATTTTATTTTATTTTTATAACAATTGATTTTTTTTTTTTCCAGTTTAAACTGCCATGAAGTGCAGTCAGAGATTTTGTTAGGTTAAAGATCCATCTCCCTTCAAAAAGTGCCATAACCAACATGCACAATTTTTTTTTTTTATTGGCGACTAAGATTGAGTTTTATTTCTTTAAAGTTTCAAGTTTTATTTTCTCTACATTGAAACAAATTATAAATTGGTTACTATGGAAACTCTGACTGATCAGCAAAATATCCCATCCATTCTCTTGGCTAGTACTTGGTAGAAAAAGCTCTATTCACTTTTCACGTCAGTAAGTATTGGCTGCTCTATTGCCTTCTGGATAGCGGTTATTTTTTCCCCCCTTTTCTGATGTGAAGTACTCACTATAACTAAATATAAGCTGTGCCATCTTGAAAATTCTGTAAAATAGTCTTCTGGCTAGAATAATTTAGTCTTTATCAAAATTGCTCAACTCTTTTTTTCCATAACTACCTACATTCAAAACATCAAAATAGAGAATTCAACACTGGCTTATCTACTTCGATCACTTTGATCCTGACGTGCACAGTTTTGGAAGCCAGTAGTTGTCATTCTTGACACATATCACTGGTCATAATATTTTGATGGGTGTATGTGATCATCAGACCAGGACTTTTGGTCTAATGATCACATTAGTGAGAAACTGACCGTCACCAAGCACCAGTGACTCTGTGTCAATGTTATTAAAAGCTTAAATCAATCTGTATATATGTGTTATATAGTATTCACAATTCTCATAATTGCCTTTCTTACAGATTAATATAATTTTTAATCTTACTCATCAGGTCATTTTTCTGAGGGGTCATCTAGTTTAGGCAAAATATTTCATATTAAAGACAATAGTTATGAGTAGTGACTATTTTTTATATTGTCATTGAAAATATGTTTTAAAGGCAAAAGAAAAAAGTTTTCCTTGTTTGTCATGTTGAAATGAATGCAATTTGAAATGATATTAATTGTGAATTGGGTGCTTTCATTAAAGTCTATTGTTTGGAGATGAAAAAAAAAAAAACACAGGAGAAATTCTTTTACAGTTCAGTTTGCTTATAGAAAATTCAAAGAATTCTTTGCTATTCTTTAAAAAACAAAGGTAGTTAATTAAATCAAAGATAGTTAATTAAGTTGTTGTAATGTTATATAAGCTATTTGATTTAGGATTTGCTATATAATGAAGTTTAATATAAAAAATACATGGTATCATCTTATATAGGAAGCAAATTTTAGTTGTAGTCAAAGTGTTTATTTGTAAATGCATGATTTTGATAAACCAAAATTACAATTCTTTCTTCCAGAAAAAAAAATTAGGTATATATATGACTAGATGATCTATGAACATATTTTGTTAACATTGTAATTTCAGTCTTGGATGATTGCCCAGTTGGCTGGGGCTGTAGAATACACTGACTGCTTTTCTGCAGAGGGGTAAGACCCCCTCCACCAACCTCAATGGATGTCCTTGATATGACACTAAACAATCTGATGGTGAGGCTCTAGTAATGCTGGGGCTTTGGGGAATGCAGAGTATCCCTTCATTGTCATCACTCCCAGGTTCATTCTGGCCCAGAGTGGTAGCACCTGATAGGGTTCTATCTATGGGTCAAATAGAACTAAGCTGTGTACTTATGCTAAACTGAATTACTTGAAATAGAACTGTTTTTGTATGCTAAACTAAATTGTTTGAAATAAAGTGTTTTTGATATTGAAACTGTACTTATGCAAAATTGAATTGTTTGAATTAACTGAATAGCTTGAAATAGAAATGTTTTTGACAATTAAACTGTGTACTTATACTAAACTGAACTGTTTGAAACAGAACTGTTTATTTGTATAAAAATGGATTTAGCATTAAATAACCTTCAAAGGTTGATATGCCATAAAACCAAAACAACCAATCTTTGATGAAACTAATGCTTCTGTTTTGGAGAGAGTGAATGATTCTAGTCTTTTAATTGTAGATCATTATTTATTTCAAGATAAAAATCATATCAGTCAGCTATTTTGTTTTTATTTTCATAAATTTATATGGTGAATGTCTGACTTAATAATCACTTGGTAACCTGTTATCTTCATGGTTGTTATGATTCATGATGATATTGATGTTTCTATTTAGGAAGGATTAAAGGATTTTAATTAGTATTTCATAGTTATATCTTTTATATCAAGAATTTGGATGATGGAAAAATATTTGGTTAAGCAAGAATGCACACCTCACAAAATTATTCATTTGCAAAATAGACAAGAAATTAATTTATTCTCTAACTTGGAGCATTTTTAGATGTATTTCTCAAATAAAAACTTGCTATCAAGCACTGTTTTTGCTGGGTTACTGCTGTTTACAGTATTGCTTATAAATATATATACCTCTAACAATTTTTTAGAAAAATTAATTTTCTTCTAAATCAAAGAAACCAGGATTTTATTTCTAGTGGAACATTATATAATTAAAACAGATAGTGTTAGAACTTAGAATGACCATATATTATCCCTGAAAGTACTTTGTTGAATATTTACAGCTTCTTAGAAATTAAACAAATTCTTTTTTTTTTCTTGGTGGTTCATTTCTTTTGCTAATTGCTAAACTGGTATTTTTTTTTGCATTCATTTTGTTTACAGAGTTTCTTTCTTTAAGTCAGTCATGTTTGCTTTTTGTCTGCAAAAAATTAGAATCTTTAGTTTCAACAAATTATAAAGACAATTTTGACTTGATTCTCAGATAAAAACTACAGCTCTGTTGGTGGTACTCAGAATCTGTTGATTGTATTCCTCTGAGAGAGAGAAAGATAAGACCTTCCTCCAAAGAAGTGTCCTACTTATGACATTAAACTGCATCTGATTATGAGGTTCCAGTTCTGGAGATCTTAGGAATGTAGAGAACCCCTACATTCCCAGATCCACTCTGACCTAGAGTGGTAATAACTGTTAGGCTCCTATATATATTGATCAAATAGATCTGTTTAAAAATTCCTCATATTTGACAGGACTGTTTGCAAAAAACGTTAAGAAACAATTACACTAAAAATGTAAATATGAACAGACAATGAATGTAATTCCTTAACCTCTTGACACAAAATAGCCCAAGATCAATCAATCAATCAGATTAAAAAAAAGAAAAATTAATTTTAAAATTTCTGCTTAAGCCTCAAAATTTATATTTTTCTTGACTCAAAAGTTTTTTAATTTTTTCGTTGTTGTTGAGAGGAATTTGTGACTGAAAATTGATAGGTGTTCCTCAAGAATTATCCATAAGGAATTTGTTTATTCCAAACACTCAATTAGAATTTGACTCTATTAATTGCCAATTTGATAAACAATTCAATTCCTGTCCCATGATTTCTTGCATTTAGTGTATGGAATTTATATACAATCTTAGAACTTTTATGGGACAGATGTTGTATTTGCCTGTACATTTAATACATCTTTGGTCTCTCTTGTTTTTTTAAGTGAACAACATTACTGATTTTTAGATGATGAATATACAGGGGCCCGACAATATTTTTCGGACACTTTGAAAAAAGTACTTCAAGGTGGTCACTAGTGCCAAAAATTTTTTAGATTGTAAGTACGTAGTTGAGGAGTGAAACTCCACTACTAGTGTAATCATTTTTTTTTAGTTTGGCTTTGATAATTTTAGTTTTTTGTGATTTTTGCGAAAACTTGCGCGACACTATTTTTCAGACATGACAAAACATCCTATTTTATCAAGAGCTATGTTCATGTATATGCTGCTGTATGCAAATTTTCTGCTTGTACACTGTTCTGGGGCACTGGCACCCCTACTACTATGTTAACATAGGACAATCTAACAGCATAAATAGTCCGGACATTTCTTGGCAAAACAATTAAGTTTAATGAGGTAAAATGCATTCAAAAGAAGTCGTTTTTTTGGCATGGAAGAAGCGGGAAGATGGCCACAGCATCAGAAGGATCGCCATGGATTTGAAGCTGTCGAAATCAACGGTCGAATACATGCTGAAGACAAACTCCGAGCAGAAAAAGAAGAGAGGGCGGAAAAGATTAATTGGCAAGAGGGCTGAAAGGAGAATGAAGAGGACTGTGACACGGCTTTTGACATCTGGAGAAAAAGTTACAGCAAGAAAAGTGAAGGAGAAATGTGAATTGGATGTAAACGTCCAAACAGTACAAAGAACGCTGCATAGGATTGGTTTGAAGTATGCAAAGGCTAAGAAAAAAATTACACTAACAAAGAAACACAAAGGAGCAAGACTGGAGTGTGCTAAAAGGTGGTTAACAAAGCATGTTGACTTTAAGAAGGTTATATTTACTGATGAGAAGCGTTTCAAGTTTGATGGGCCCGATGGATGGTGTACTTGGTCGAGAAGGGGTGAGCTTGTTCTACTGAACAAATGACAGATGGGAGGAGGAGGAGTTATGGTTTGGGGTATGATCTTTGCTAATGGAAATACATGGTTGCAGTGGCTGAAAGGATGACAGAACAGTGAAAGCTACAAACAGTTGCTGGACGAGAAAGCTCTACCAAGGATAAAAAGAGAGATGGGGAATGATTTCGTTCTACAGCAAGACAATTGCAGCATCCATGTGTCAAAACTCATGAAAGAATGGATGGCTAAAGTGAATATGACTACTTTGGAATGGCCTGCAAGAAGCCCAGATCTAAATTTAATAGAAAATGTTTGGGAAATGCTTGTGCAACTTGTCTATGATGGACCTGAAATAACGAAAGAGGCTCAACTATGGAAACAAATACTAGGAGCCAAAAAACAACTAATAGAAACACGTAGAGATGTTATTGTGCATATGTTTGATCATTATGAAGAGAGATTGATAAAAGTTATTGAGAAGAAAGGTGATATTACAGACTATTAACAGTTTTTCAACGATGTCCGAAAAATAATGTCGCGTGTGTTCTGTAAAAAATGATGAAAATTAAATATTTTTCCTTACCTAATCGATTTTCTTCCATTTCTATTACAGGTATTGTCTTTATATGTTTATGCTATTCTATTGAAGGAATTTCGCCACTCTATGGTACTCGGAAAGTCGAATACTAAAGTGTCCGAAAAATATTGTCGGGCCCCTGTACTACAAATTTGAAGTTAAATTTTCATAACCATTACCAAGGCATACTGACAGCATATATTAATTTGATTCTCTTTCATCATCTGCCCCTATTGCCTATTGCTAGTCCTATAAACAGGACCCAGTATCCACTCAGAGCTTATGAATGTATGTTTTTGTTGGTTGGCCAACACTGGTGTGTCCATAGAAGAATGTAACTTGTGAGTTCATTCTTGCTTCTCTAGCAGTGCTTAATATATCTTGCTTATTTTACTTGGATGGTTTTCGAGACGGGAGATAAGTAGCTGTACAGCTGCTGTTTTGTAGAGTACTGGTTCCAAGATTTGTTTGCAGCATCCTTGTTTAGTTCCCATCTAGCTTTTTCTTGAAGCATTTCATTAGAGTTCAAGTAGTGCAGCCATTCAGTAGTACTGACATTGCTACAACTTAGATTCTTAACAGACAAAGATGTTTTTTTTTGTTTTTTTTTAACATTAGTGACTTGTCAACCTAAATATTGTATAAGCTGAATTTACTTGAGTCAGTCAAAAGTTTTGCAATATTTCAATAACATGCTTTGAATATTTTTGCCAAGGTCATGAAGGTTACAAGCCACACTGGACTGTGAGATGCCAAGCTTGCTTGATACTCTCCTAGTGCTACTCACCAGATTTGTCTCTATGGCTGAGAGCACAACCTCTGAATTCATGGTTTTAGGGTCACCTGACCTTGTCTGATCATTGAGGTACTTGCAACCCTATCAAAATTTCTTGAGTTATCTGTTTACTGTACTACAATCAACCTTTGCTTCACCTTTCATATAAAAAAATCATTTTGTTGCTTCGGCAGCATTATGGCTCAGTTTGAATTCATAAAGCATAAGTTCCCGAATTTGACAATGTTGCATGTTCATCTGTGTGGCTTTCAGATTCTACATGAAGTAAATCAATGCACAATGTGTCAACATACCAACTACCGCAATGTCTTGTTGCTTCAGTCATGAAATATGTGTGCTTCAAATTAGCTTATACCAAAGTATTGCAAAACTTTTGACTCACCCGAGTACTTTTGATAACTTCAAAGGTATATTTTTATGACTGGTATCTTAATTTTTTAATTTTAGTTATATTTGTATTTGAACATCATTTGAATGATTTATTCTATAACCTCCTTCAAGGGAAGTTTTTATTTGATTGTCCAATCCTTGAAGATAATAATTTTTACTGATGAGTTTTTAAAATTATATTTTTGATATAGTTTTTCTTGTGTAGAACATATTCTGCTAGTTTATATTGATTATTGCCAATTAAAGGAAATTAAGTCTGTGACTTCTGAATTTTTTTATTTTATCAAAAAAGATATAATGAAAAATAATTCTTTTTTTTCATCAACTAAGGGCTTCAATTATTCGAATAAAATTAGCTGATTGGCTTCTGTACCCTAATTGGTCAGGTGTTGTCCATGAAAGCTGACAAGGATCCAGGATAAAAGCTCAAATCATGTTGGTAGTTACTTTACTTCTTATCTATGTTGCTTAATGATTAAAGAATTTTAAAAAAGCATCAAAAATAGAATGGAAAGAAAAATGAGTAAAAAAATTGGAATCTCAATGACTTCATAGTTTTCAAATCATGATAATTTTTATAATCTTTGATAGTGAAAAAGTCATATGTTAAAATATTTGGGCATTTGTCCTCAGTCGGATTTAAACACTTACTTAGCTGTTTTAAGCAAGTTTACTATAACCATATTGATCATCTTCCAATTTAAAATGATTTGTTCCCAAGTTCAAAGTCACCCTGTTGGAAGGGTTTAGAATGAACTGATTATATCCCCTGCAGAGGGGTAAGACCCCCCCCACTCCCCAAATAGGATGTCCTGGGTATGGTACTAAAATGTATCTGATGGTGAGGCTCTAGTTCTGGAGATCTGAGGAATGTGGAGTACCCTTTTATTGCCATTACTCTCAGGTTCACTTTAACCCAGAATGGTGGTACTGGTTAATATCCTATCTATGAGTTGAATTGATCTGGTTGCAAATTATTTGTATTAGATAGGAATATTTAGTATCATATAACTGTGCTCAAAAACTCTTTAAAAAAACTATACAAAAGATTTTAATGTACAATGTATGCAATTCCCTAACTACTAGGCATAAAATAACTCTTGACATGCCATTAAAATCAATCTATCAATCAAGTTCAAAATCTTTCAATATCTTTAAAATGACTTGAAATTTATTTTGAATAATACCAGATTATCTATAATGAAAGGTCTTGTAAGCTTTTCTCTCAACAAAAATATTGTTTGATATCAGTTTCATTTTGTGTTTTACTATTCTGTCTGCACAGGTGTATTGATCTGTCTTCTCTTGTCCTGAAAGTCAATTTATTTAGCCTTGTTCTCTGGCAGTTCTCTCATAAATTATATTGCTTCCTGACCTCCTAGAATTTGTAGTAGTGAATTGTATTCTCATATATCTCCAAATACACAACCCCATCAATAGTTATTTCCCTAAATATACTTTGTTATCTGATGTATATTTACTTTTTCTTAATGAATGTGCAGCAATTATTTTCTGCAAGACCTTTTGATAAGCACTTTTTTTTTCTTTTTTTAAATTGATCTTTCATGACTTGTAGAATTTGTAAGTAGTCAAAACCCTGAAATTTTCCAAATCCATTTTTTATTTACCAATTGCAAATGGTTTTGGATACTACACATACATTTTTGTGTTCCAGCCTTTTCTCAGATTTATTTATAAATCATTTTTGTAATTGCTGATCTTTGTTAGATCAAAAGGTTAGTACAAATATTTATTATGTCAAATCATTACTTTGTCTATTTGTTATCATATTGAAATCTTAAACATATTGCCACTAATTCTTGTATTTTGGGAATTCTTTATATGGTTTAATAGTTATTGATCTCAATTATCAAACTATTGTTAATAAGTTTGACTCTTACTGTTCCTTTTTGAAGAGGAAAATAAGGGAGGGTATTTACCTTAATGCTACTTCTTAAAATTCTCCCTTGCTTAATTGAGTAAGTAAAGTTAGCGACCATAGTCGAGGGTGACCCGAAGGCTCCCTTTACGATAGCTACTACACCAAGGTGTAGGGGAGGGCGCTACTCCATTCCCTGGATTGCTCCACTTTACCCTTGAACCGTACCTTATAATGCTGAGTGTTAAGCAAGGTGGTATCAAGTTCCATTTTTAAAGTCTTTGGTATGACTCGACCTGGGATTGAACCCAGGTCTCCCGGGCCATTGGCGAACACTCTAACCGCTGGGCCAATGTCCCGGTTAAATTGAATTGAAATTAGACAAATTAGACAAATCATTTTACAAATATCAGAAGTAAAAACCTGAAGGACTTTTTTGACTATGGACTCCTTTGTATGCTCTTACATATGATTAGATTTGTGTATATAATATATATATATATTCATATGTGATGTGTGTGTGTTATGATGCTGGTCAAAGGTTCAGAATTAGGGAGATCTATTTTTATCTCCTTTATTAGATAACTTTTGGCACTAATTGGTTGATAGAAGTTTGCAAGTTTATGTACCTAAATTTGAGTGGTCTATGTTTGGAAGTGGAGTGGGATTTAAGGCTACACATATACAAGTTAGATTTTGAGGAATGGTCTGTTCAGCCTGAAAGAGGAAGTCTGTTGATTGGTAGATGTTGACTAGATAGCAGTTCTAGCTAGTTAGAGTCCTCAACACTTGAAAAAAGATGGTGGGAGGCACAAAACAGAGCTAGAGGCAGGTTGGAGTATCACAACCATCACTTCTGTGAGAAAATTGAGTTCTTCAGTCTTGTTTGTCTTTTCTTTTGTGATGCTATCCCCTGGAGTTTGTGTCCTTTGATCTCCATCTGAAAAAACTGTCAGTTACAGCATAGTGTCACAATATCAAAATACAGAAGGTGCAGTTATGTCACATTTTGTTATAGAAAATAAAAAAAAACTTTTCCCATCAATTGTAATCAAGAAAATTTTTATGTGTGCATATATATATATTTTTTTTTTCTTCTTCTTCTTTTGATCCAAAGAGAGAGAAAAAGTAAATATCTTAAAATGAAAAAGTCCACAAATGATTTTTTAAAAAAAATTATTCATTTCGTTCTTTCTCACATGTGTTTCTTGCTTCTTTTAGGATTCAAGCTCTCAATATCAAAATATCACCCCACAAAAGCAATATTAAATTACCAGAAAAATAGAAAACTAAATATATCTAAACATGTATATGAATGTAGCAATGTGTTATTCAAAACAATGCCTATATACAAAACTGATGACAACACATTGCTTCAAGCAAAAGGAAAAATTTCACAGAAAAATTTAAGCCTACACTAAATAGAACTTAATCTATATGCACGCACACACACACACACACACTTGGGAAAGAGTAAAAAGTAGTAACCCTGAGAAAATTACTTAAAAACTCTTTGGCATATCAATTATATACACACACACACACACACACACACACACACACACACACACACACACACACACACACAAACAAAAAACACGCACACACAAAATGAAAGCCAGTTAAAATTCAAAACTCACCAACAGTTGGGCCCAGTTGGCTGGAGCTAGAGAATGCAACTGCATCTCTGCAGAAGAGTGAGACTCTCCCAACAAGTGTCCTGGATATGACATTAAACAATTTGGTGGTAAGGCTCCAGTAATGCTGGAGCTTTGCCGTTGCTCCCAGGTCCACTCTGGCCCAGAGTGGCTAAAAGGGCCCTATCTATGGGTCAAATAGAACTTAACAGTGTACTTATGCTAAACTGAATTGTTTAAAATAGAACTATTTTGACATTTAGACTATGTACTTATATTAAACTGAATTGGTTGAAATAAAACTCTTTATATGTATAAAGATGGATTTGGTATTAAATAACCTACAAGTGTTGATATGCCATAAAACCAAACCAAACTGTCAACAAAACAATACACATACAGAGCAGAACTTTCCCAACACACACACACACACACACACACACACTGACCCAGAGTGAAACAGTTAATAAACTTTATGGCATATCAAAGACTAATTAAGAGAAAAAAAAGTACCCCCCACCAAAAAAAAAACAAACTCAAAACACACTCTTGGAAAAGGGAAAAGAAGAAAAAGAGAAAAAAAGAAGCAACACCTGCAGAAAATCCATCACAGAATAAAAAAAGAAAAAGCAAAAAAACAACACCTTCAGAACAGTTGCCACTATATAAACCAAAAACCAGCTTAAATTATCAAATATTCTCTGAAGATAGTGAGACGTTAGAAACACTAGTAAGAAAGGACAAAATAGATAATTAAGAAAATATATAAATCTCTTTGTGGACCTATTCATTTTAGAATTCACACACACACACACACACACAATTACTTATGTTAGGTGCTTATGAATATAGCCAGGCAATGGTTATACAGTGGATTACAGTCCATTAGACTTTAGGTTATATTTTTGGAAGCAGTCAAATACTCAGCTTAAAAGGAAACTTTTTTTCTTTTTTTCCTTTAGAAAGTGTACATTGCTACAAATTTACTGAAGAACAAGAAAGTTGCTTTTAATTTCAAACCAACATGTTGAAATTTTTCACTTTATCTTGTGTGGCTTTTTCTTTCAATAATAAATAAAAAAAACTCTCACTTAACTCATTGAACTCTTTGACCTTTGGCTCTCAAGAATCCTCAAAAAAATTATCTAGCTTATAACGCATTCTCTGATGGGTGCAGACATCATTGTTTAAAGCCATCCTATCAAAAATGAATAGTCAATATTTTGGGCTCAGAGAAATCGTGTCAGATACTAATAATAAAAGGCTTAATATAGCAACCATTCACATCTATTCATTTAATAGAATGATTCAATACTTTTAAATAAAGATGTCTGTACCTTGGAGCAAAGTTTGAATGTGTGTTTTATATGTAATTTTCTTTTTTGTGTGCTCAGGTACAAAGTACCTGTGAGTAAAAAGGTGAAGGATTGAAATGATTAATGGAAACATCTAATATGTTTCAAATAGATTTTATTGAAAATTTCTTTCCAGTTGCATCATCATGAATGGTTACTAGCAACAATTTCCAAAGTGCCTCTTCAAGTAACTTATTTCCAATTGAAACCTGAACTACTTTCCAGTTGTATTATCATTGGTCTCTAACTTCAAATTAACCAAAAACTGTTCATATTCTAAGAGTTTTTTTACTTCAACTTTAGATTAAAGTTTGAACAATCAAATTTGGGGCTGCCATGTTGATTCCACTTATTAGTATTGTATGTGTTTACCTAACTCTCATACCACAAACAGGAGCTAGTTTGAATTTAGCGTTTTCCTTCTTCTAGATGAGTTGTTTCATCAAGGTTAAAGAACCCAATCTGCCCAACTATTTCCCCATTGCTGGAGGTTAAACAGATGGATTCATGCCTTTCCCAAAAACATTAGCATGAAGTGAAACACAGACAGCTTCATCTAGGATTTGAACTTGGGTTGCTAATTCCATTTCCTTCAGTGATAACCATTGCACTAAGCATCATCATCATCATATCACGCTGGTAGTACGGATATCCCTGACCCTCTCTCGCCACTCCTCCCTATCGTTCATCGCCCTAGGTAGGTCTTCAGGACAACATCCCGTATCCTCACATAGCTGCTGAATGTATGTTCGTGCTGGTCGTCCTGCTTTTGCACGGCCATGTGTGGGGGTCCATAAGAGTACATCACTTATGAGTTCGTCCCTGCTTCTCCAGCAGTGTCCTGCATGTCTGGCTCGTCTAACTTGAATAGTTTTTGTGATAGGGGGTAGGTGGCCGTACAGTTGGTGTCTTGTGGGGTGTTGCCGCCAGGACTTGTTTAAGATTGCACGTAGCATTCTTGTGTAATTGCCGTCAAGCTTCTTCTCCAGCCGTTTTGTTAGCGTCCATGTAGTGCAGCCATATAGCAGTATCGATGTGACCGCTGCCTGGAAGAAACTGCGTTTCATTTTATCGGTTAGGTCTGATTTCCAAATAATCGATAACCTATTGATAGCTGTCCATGCTTTCGCTAACCTCGTTTCGATGTCCTTTTCGGTTGATTCGACGCTGCTTCCTAGGTAAGTGAATTTGTCTACTAGTTTAAGAGGGGTTCCTTCTAGAGTGGAGATGTCCCCTGTTTGGTTATAGCACATATATTCCGTTTTGTGTGCATTAACATAGAGGCCTATGCTTGCTGCTGCTCGTTCCAAACTATGCAGTAGTGTTTCAGCTTGGTCAGGTGTATTTGCCAGTATCGCTATGTCATCGGCGTAGTCAGCGTCGGTAATTGTTGTTGCGGGGTACCTTCTGCTTCTTTTCTTCGTCAGTTCGAAGCCATTCTCTTTGATTTTGTCAATCAATGTTCTAAGTACGTAGTCTAGACAAATGATAAAGAGGTACGGAGCCAGCATGTCCCCTTGTAGTACTCCTGCTACAATGTCGAAGTATTCTGTGTCTCCATCTGGTGATCGTACTTTTACTTTAGTATTTCTATAGAGAATCGTTATTGCTGCTACGGTTTCTTTAGGTATGCCGTACGCTAGTAGGATTTGTTCCATCTTTCCTCTGTGAATGGAATCGAAAGCCTTGGTAAAGTCAACAAAAATTAATGTCGCTTGTAGGTTTTTTGCCCGTACACCTTTAAGGATTCTACGGATGGTTAATATTTGTGAGGTCGTGGATCTATTTCTTCGGAAGCCATTTTGGTTTTTTCTAAGTATGTTGTCGATTTCGGGTTCTATGCGGTTTTGTAGTAGGGCATTGAAGATTTTGGCTGCTATGGATGTAAGTGTTATGCCTCGGTAGTTTTTGGCTAATCCGAGGTCCCCCTTTTTAGGGAAGGGGAGTATGCATCCTTTCATCCATCTATCTATCGGATTTTGATTTTGATTGTATACTGCGTTGCAGTATGTCATCGAATTGTCTGGTCTTCCATACTTCCGGGGGAATTTCGTCCAGCCTTGCAGCTTTCCTATTTTTAATTTTTCTGAGAACCGAGTCGAGTTCTTCTTGTGTGAACGGTCCTAGTTTAATGTCTAATTGTTTGCTAATTATTCTGGTGATTGGTTCATGTGTTATTTTCGGTGGGTTTCCTAGTAAGTTTTCGAAGTGCTCTTTCCACAGTTTTATTCTTTCTTGTTGGTTTGCTGCTTTCAGTTTTGCTTTGGCTGTGTTCTTTCTTCTACTCACTTTGTTTATTGTTTGCCAGGCTATCCTAGATTGTCTATGCATGGTTACTATTATAAGTTTAATCTTCTGAAAGGTTTTCTGGTAGAAAATGATGCATGTAGGTTTCATTTTACTAAAAATGCTTATGAACATTTGCCATTAGAATAGCTTTTTTTTTTTTTTAAGTTGAAACACTTTTTTGTCATCTGATAACATTTCTCTTTGTAAATTGGTAATATTATTAATGAGAAAATTCTGTATCCATTTGTATTGGAAGAAAGATAAGATTTAAAGATTTTTCTTACTTCTTAGGATATTTATGTTTAAAAGAGATAAAGATCCATTTTGTTGTGGCAGATAAAAATGTTACCATTGCTGTAAAATAGTCATCTTTGAGCTTAAATGTCATTATTGAGGCAGTTAGATTTTTTATTGCAGGAAGATATAATGTATTTTGTAGGCAGAAATTAGCTTCTTGTCTTCTTTACCCATTGAAGTAGTCACTAGTAAAGACTGAAGCTGTGAGATAAAGAAAAAAACAAAAAAAAACTTTAAGAACATATTAACCCCTAGAACCTGAGTAGTCAGTACAAGTGGCCTGAATTCCAACCAGGGAATCCCCATTTCTATATCACTATTACCTATGAAATGTTATGTTGAGTATTTTTTGGCTATTTTTTTTGCCAGGAGTGCCCAGGGCAGTGAGGATAACTAGCAAAGATTCTAAGAGTTAAAATAAACAAATCAGTAAATTTATTGGTATAAGAAAATACTTCAGAAAAAATGTACAAAAATTTGTGTACAAAATATCTTTTTTTTTATATTAATGGAAAGAGTTTGTTATTCTTTTAACTTTCATATGAGTGTTGTGGATATTGTTTATGTTAATCATCCCAAGGACTGAACTCCTCAACTTTGGTTTGTAAATGTTGATTCACTCTCTCACCTGGTGATTAAAAATGGACTCAACCTTTTCCATTTCATTCACAAAGAGCCAACCCTCTTGCTTTTAGGTAGGCCACATATTTGTACCAAGTGGTTGAAAAAGTTATGATTATTTGGCCTCTGGGGGCTGTTCCCCCAGGTTTTTACCTGCTTGCAGGACTAAATTCATAGCTTGATGCCTGAGGTGCACCATTAGGGGAATGCTAAAGGGATTAAGTATTTTTTGCACCCGCTGTGCATCAGTCTAGATTCATGCATAGCACCTACATTAAAATGACCTTGTGTCAAATCCTACCTGGTGGGAGGTCCAGATAAATATCACCTCCGAGCAGGCCATCTGGCCTTTGTGTTGTGTAGTTAGTTGGCTATTGAACATTTGGTCGCAGGGTGCCATCCACCTTGGTTTTACCTTCTCTGCAGGGTTGGGTTTATTGCTCAGCGTCTGAGGCATTCCATTCGAGGAATGACAACAGAGCCAAATATTTTTTGAACCAGCTGTGCATGTCTCAATTTATATGTAGTTTCCCACTATAAAATGGCCTTGTGCCACATTCTGGCTTGATGGGAGGTTAGTTTATTACTAACAATTCCCTTGCCTCTTCAATCCATGCTGGACAAATTCCTAACTTGAACATTTATTGATACAATTTTTGTGCAAGCAAATATATCTTAGTTAGAATTTCTTTCATTAAAGAAATTAGTTGAAATGTTCTTCAAACTGAAATGACTTTGTGAACAACAAAAAATAGTGTTGTTGGTAGTGTTGTATGTTTGCCCCAATTGAACTTTAATAAAATCTCTGCAGAAAAAAAGTAGATGACAACCACACTAGGATACTACATGCTGTTTTAAAGGAATCATGTTTAAAGTTCCCTATAAAAATGGCAGCTGTATGGCCTCTTACCTCCAATCTCACAAACCATCCAAGCAAGTTGAGCAAGACATGCTGGGCATTGCTAGTGAAATAAGGATTAGATCATAAGTAACATTCTCCTGTGGACTCCTACCAGTGTTGGCCAACCAGAATAAACTTACATTCATCAACTCTTTGCAGACATACAACTTACCTAGAGTTATGGCCAATAGGAGTGGATAGTCAGAGTCAAGAGAATCTGTGCTGTTGGTATACCTTGATGATTATGCAAGAATATCTGTAAAATCATTGGTATTACTAAAACGTCATTTAAAAAAAAATTATTTAATGCATGTTAAGTGTTGTTATAATTTTTTTTAACTTGTTTTTTATTGGAATATGAGCAGCATTGATTCTTGCCAAAATCTAGTATATTAGCTTTTCTCTCTGAAATTCATTAAATATTTTTCTTGATGCATGTGTGTCACAAGGGTTTGAAATGAGTACATATTACACTGTGGAGTTATTTGAGTTTTTATAGTCTATTGAACTCTAAAATTGACTTAATAGAGCTTAATAATTTTGCTTTATGGAGTGTTATTGATTTAAATATAACTTGTAATTATAATTGGTTGAATATTGTGCTTAGATGTTGGCATTATGTTATCATTGTTGTGAATGTACTTAGCATCTTTGATCCAATTTACTTTTTATTGAAACTAACTTGGCCATTTTAGACCAGAAACAATAATTTGAATCCATTTGTTTAAAAAAAAAATGAGTTAATATTTATCTTTCTATAATTTGGGATTCTAAACTGATATTTTGTTTATAAAAATGTGCTCAATTTTTTTTTGAAATGTACACTGTCAATTATTTTGTTTATAGAAATATACACAGTTTATTGATTTAAGTATTTTAGCAAAATTAATTAAAGTGCTTCATAAACCTTTTTATTTTTCATGTTTTTATCATTTTTAGCAATTTCACTTTTTCAAAGACATGGATGCATGAAATCAATAACTTTGATGTGATCTCTCTCTCTCTCTCTCTATCTATCTATATATATATATATACACACACACACACACACACACACACACACACACACACACACACACACACAATATATATAATTACACGATTGTGAGTTTCACAGCTACAATCATCTGGTGAGCTTGTAATCTACATGTCTGAAATATTAAATGGAATTACTTTTATACTCTATACAATCATCAGACCCAAAACTCTTGAGCTGATGATTGTATGGGTGAGAAGCTGACAGTTACTAAATGCCATTGACTCTTTCAATTCTATATATACTTAGATCTACATAGGCTCTATCACAGACATTGAACATTCTTTAATTCTAAATACAATATATATAATTATGATGGGATAGATTTAGTGTGTATGAAGAAATAGATAGACTAAGCTGAGTGAAACCTACCTCTCCCATGATTTTATTAACAAGGGAAATTCATTGCATGCTGGGTCTCTGACAATTTTATTGAAAAATCTGTCCAAACCATATATTCTCAATTTCATTGAAAACATATGGCAATATTGAAATTATTACAAACAATTGCTTTTTCTAATTACATTTTTTTAAAAATTTCCATAAAATTAAACTTTACTTAAAAAGCAAACATGTATACATCAATTTTCTGTGACCTGATATCATATTGAGGCAGTTAAAGATTGTGAAATGGTGTGACACTTTGAATATCAACTCTTATTAATAAGATTTTCTATTGTTTAAATTCTAATAATCATTTTCATGTATAGTTTTAAAGTGAAAGTTGTGGAATTTAATATTGAAGCAAGTCAGCACACAAAGAAAGTATTTACTTTGAGGAAAAATATTATTTTTTTAAAGTTTTAAATGAGTAAAATATTTTTTCACTATAGTTAATCTGTTTAATTTATTTTCATGTATTGTGTGTGTGTGTGTGTGTGTGTGTGTGTGTGTGTGTGTGTGTGTGTAAATTTTCATTCAACAAATGGATATACTGCATTATCTGTTAATTTTTGTTGCTTCTCTTATTGCATATCAACTCTTAAAAACTGCATCTGAGGAGTGTGGACTACCTCTTCATTGCCATTACTCCCAGGTTCACTCTGATCTGGAGTGGTAGTACATGTTAGTGTTGCATCTATGGGTCAAATAAATCTGTTTAAAAATTGTGAAAGCAAATCTACTGAAGAAACATCTACACAAAAAAATGTAAATATGAACATACAATGAATGTGATTCCCTAGGAATGAAAAAACTGTAGATGGCTTGACATGCCATTAAAATCAATCGTTTAGAAAGTATTTTTAAAAACATCTTTAAACTTTTCTCCTGATGAGGACCTAAGGTCAAAGCTAGTTGGGATGAATCAAAAAATAAATAACGCATAAGAAATATTCCTTCTTGTAATATCACTTTTATTCTTATATCCAACTAAATATTATATCCAATTAATTAAATGGTGAAATTTCCATGGGTTAAGCAAGTTTATTTTTATAGTTAGATGTAGCTCATTGTTTTCTGTTTTATGAACATGTCTTCTATTACCATCTCTATTCTATTTGCCATTTGTCTCCCTCCAATTACATTGGTTTGTGGCCCACGGAAAAAAGGGACTAAGAGAGTAACAATTTTAAGCAACAATTTCATTGGAGAAAAGCAAAAAATATATACTCACAAATGAAAAACATTTTTTCTTTCCTCTAGTTTCAGAGAGTTGAGTATTTAAGTGTGGAATTTTAATTAACAAAAGGTCATGGGCCAGTGTCATTGACATGATTCTGGACATGGTAGTCAAGTATATATGCATGTCTAAGGATGTTAGATATTGGTAGGAAGAAGACTGTAACTGTTTTTTTTTTAATCCCATCATCTAGTCAGTTCTGTATAAAAGGAGACTGACATTTCTTTCTTTCTTAAAACCTTTTCTTTCTTTCTTTTTTGTCACTTTGATTCTTTTTCTTTATTCTTCCTCCATCTAAGTTTCACCTTTACATTTTCATCTTTATTGCTGCCCCAGCCATTATTTCCAACTCTCTTTTGTGTCTCATTTGAAATTTTTCACTCTTTCTAGACATCTGCTTTCTTTATCCATTCCATTCTTTCATTGCTCAAATCTGTCATCACTCACTCCTTTTGATACTAAAAGGAAACACTAGGGAAAAGATAAACAAGACTCCTTTTCTACACAAACAAGATTTGGATAGTTTCCATTCTCTAAACTCATTAAGTTGCATATCCCCTTGTAAATTTGAAGGCTGAGATATCCAAATAATGGTGGGGGGGAGCTGAGATCTAGCCTATTGGTGCTTTTGTGAAATTTGACTAAAAGTTTTGTAAATTTGATCAATTCCTTTTTAGATTTAGAACTGAGGTCTTGCCTGTAGATGCTTTGGTAAATCTTGGAAATATTTTTAAAAAATTAACCTGTTAAGTACCAGCTTGCTGTTGTAATGTCTTGGTACTTAACTCTTATAGTGTATGAACTAATGGTACTCTGTTCTTAAGGAACAAATTAATTCATTTTTGATAGTTGGGTATTTTTTCTGGAATTCTCTACATTTCATGACATAGTACATGCATTTTATTTTTAGTGGCTTATAGAAAGAGGTTGTGGGAAAGGATTTGCATACAGGGTGTCTCACTATACATGGGACCCATGTGACTGCTAATAACTCAACCAAATATAAATTTTATCTTCTTTTTTGTTTCAGATTTAAAAATAATGTAGATTATACAACTTTTAATCTTTGATCACATACCTTGGACAAGAGAGGAAAAAATATTTTGTGTCACTACTTATTTGGAGACAAAATCATTTAAAACTGTTTTAAAATAGATGCAACTCATCAATATGATAATGATTTATTACTGAAACAAGAAACTCAAATAAAAAATTTCATATAATGAAAGCTGATATAATAATTTAAAAAAGAACATTGATTTAACGTCTCTAGCTCAAAGGATGTATTTTTTTACAGGGCATGTTCCAAATGACTGCCATTGTGCTTGTTTCGGTTATAAATCATGATTATATTAATGGGTTGCATCTATTTTGGGACACCCTGTATGATTAGCATGTTACATCACCAACTGGTGGAGTGTATTTCTAAATTTAGAATGAGTGTGAAAATTCAATTTCAACAACAAAGCAAGGTGATAGAAGGTAATTTCTTTAATTTGTACTTTGGTAATTTTAATTCTGACAACAAATTTGAAGGATCTGACTGTAAAAACAGTTTCATGATGTTATTGAGTTTAGAGACTATTTGTACAATGATATGAAAGTGTTTGATTGTATATGAACCAAGGTATGTCTGAATACATTGACTAGTTAATATAAATAAGAAAAATGCATTTTACTTATTGGGTATATAATTTAAGAGTATTAGTTTCAGCCAATTCTAACAAATTAATTCAGTGTCTGCATGTTAGTGTGCAAAAATTTAATCTCCAGAATACTAGTTAGAACATGTATCTCAACTTTAGAATTTGTAAAATAGCAAAAATAATACTGTTAGATATGAAGGAGACATTGTTGAGCTAAATATATATAGTCTATTTTGTAGCATAATCAGGAAAAGGACAGTGGATCAGAATGCAGTTTTTTGTGGAAATTTTTCCTTTTACAAAAAATTTCCACATGAGTGACCATTTGCAGATGGCATTGATAGTTATTAGTTTCATTGGCTAATATCATGTAAATCAGGTCTTCTCAAAGTGACCCCTGGGAATGAATAAAATTCTAGTTGGGTGAATAAAAGCATAAAAGTCTTCAGGAGATGAATTTACTAGTTTGCATTTATGAACCTCTTTATAACAGAACAAAAATTGTTGGATCATTTAGACTAGTTGTCAGATATCAAAACCTAGCTAAATATCCCAAGCTTTGTGCAACTGTTGAGCCCATTTTTCTAGCTTTTCCAAGTTCATATATGATGAAATCTGGGTTTAGCCACATGCATTATTTACCAAGCAAAGAACTACTTTGAAGATAGAATATGGTGATCTGCTGCACAAACTCACATACCTAATACTTGTGATCTCCTCAGTGCCCAAAAAACCCTTCCTATTAAAAAATAATTCAAGAATTAAAAGTGCATTTGCATTTATAGTTTACTGATTCTTTTCTCCTGTAAACTGTATTAAATTCTGGTAAATTAGTTATATTTTGTAATTTAATATTCAGTTTTGGGAGTGAACTGAAATTTAATTTAGTTATAAATAAAGTTTGAGAAGCCTTGGTTTAGAGTGTGAAGTGGCAACTGTTAATGTTGGTGTTTAAAAGATATTTAGGTAAGTGGCAACATAAATTTAACACAATGAACTGTTAAATGAACAATAATATTTAAAGACTGAAAAGCAAGAACTTACACACAACACATAAAATACATACATACATACATACTTTACAAATGTGTTAGGTAAAAAATGAAAGAAAGTTGGAAAATGAAGGAATTTAAAACAATCTATTATTTAGAGTGGCTTTAGGGATGGAGTGATTTTGTATAGTTTCTCTTGCAGTAATTGCAGAAATGAATGGAAAAAAGTTTAGTTTTATACTAAATGTGCTGACATTTATCAACATGCTGTTTTGAACATCAAGCTCAGAGCAGCTCAGATTTTTTTGTTAATCTACATGAGCTAAAAACTAAGATCAGTCAAAAGTTTTACAGTATTTTGGTTACATGAGGCATAATTCAACTGCTCTAGATGGTTTTGCTGGGGTCATGAATGTGACAAACCACATTGGATGATGAGATGATGAGCTTGCCTGATACTCTCTGATGGCTACTTGCCAACTTTACCTCTATGGCTTGGAGCACAGCCTCAAAATACAGTTTTTAGGTCTACCTGAATCTACTTGATTCTCAATCAAAAATTTCTTGAACCATTTGGTTACTGTTCTGTAATCAACTATGCCTTCATTTTTTACACAACAATTTTTTTTTTGTTGCTTCTGTGGTGTTATGGACCATTTCAAATTCATAATTAATAAGTTCCCTTATTTGCAGCTTTTAAATCACATTCAAAGTGATGCTAGAAATGTTACCAATATTCTATTTGTTTACAAATCATTATATATAAATATATATATGTTTGTGTGTGTGTGTGTGTGTGTGTGTGTGTAAACCGGATTTGTCATTAAATAACCTAAAAGAGTTGATATGCCATAAAACACAACCAACCAACATCAAAGTGAGGTAATGCATAATATACCGTGATACTACCAACCCCAATGTGTAGCTTCCATAACTTGAACTGTTATGTGATATGTGCACCTTAAACTAGCATGTATAAAAGCAAAACTTTTGACTTGCCCTACTATTAACTACATGTGCTAAAAGTCTGAAATTTTGTGGACTCCTACTTTTGCATTTCCATTATTGGCTGTATAATTCTCATTGTATCAAATAGTGTTTTTTGTATATGTTCCAAATAAGCACTACAGGAATTTAGCTG
Organism: Sepioteuthis lessoniana; assembly: GCA_963585895.1. NCBI lineage: Eukaryota > Metazoa > Mollusca > Cephalopoda > Myopsida > Loliginidae > Sepioteuthis > Sepioteuthis lessoniana. Next base: position 65,755,055 of record OY757912.1, read on the forward strand.
GTCACCAGAGCAGAATTTAGTGTAGTACTGATTTATACCCTTAGGAATTGGATAAATCTAATAGCTACAGTTTTTGTTTACATATTTGAGTAAATCATTTGAAATGTTTTTATGTATGGATGGATCGAGATGCTGATAAGATCCATTTAGATATGGATATTGCCACTGTCATTTTTGTGTAAACCCATGGATTTACCTTTTGGCAGGACTGATATATATCAAAAAGAAAAACACAACTTGACATGTAAATAGAGTAAGGCCATTTATATGAATAACTTTGCATTAGCCATTTTCTGCTCTTGTTGATTTGTTCTGTTGCACAAGCAATGGCAAAGTTTACCCAAAATGCACAAGTAGGGGGTAGGGGTCAGGTGTAAAAATTAGATAGATTAAGCTCTTTATGATGAAAATGGTAAAAAAAGTAAGCTTAGAGTTCAAAATGAGCATAAGTTTTAAATCTAACTATTTGTCATTTAATGCTTTTTGGGAAAGGCATATGCCTAAGAACTGCTATTTACAAAATAAATTTCAAACTGGCAGAGATAAAAAAAAGATTGCTTACTTTTTTCTAGTTATAGATTAGCAATCAGACTGCTGTAAAATAACCTGATGTGTACAGAAAACTATTTCTAATAAATCTGTAGTTCTAAGATAAAATGGTCGGGTAACCAAACTTCAAATTCTGATGAGGGCTGTTTGGCTTCATTTCATACTAATGCCTTTGGAAAAGGCATGAACCCACTTCTCTCAATTGGTCAGGTCAGATATTACTCCCTGCTACCTGTTCTATGATTATGAGCAAAAAGCATGATTGGTCCTGTAAGGCACTTCATCTAAGAGAAGACTACTATTAGGACAAAAAATCTATAACTTAGCAGTCTCAACTTGCAAAGAAAGGTAGAATGAACTCCATTTGTACAAACTGTTTTTCCCTTTAAATAACAAGTACAGGTAAGAGGAGGGGGTCTTGTAGATACCCCCTCCCCAATCTCCACAATCAAGGAATGTCAATAAAGTGAAATATTAAAAACTTGTAGGTTCAAACCCAACTTTTCTTTCATGTACAAGATGCAATACAAGATCAATTTTGAAATAGAGTACAGCTGGTTTGAATTCAGTTTAATCTCTCATCAACTGGTTGCTTAACCAAGGCTAAGGGCCCAATGCTCCCTACTGCTTACCCATAGTTGGGAAGTTGAGTCAAGAGAGGAATTCATGCTTTTCTAATGAAGTAAAATGCAAACAGCCTTGTTGAAGATTTGAACTTGACTTGTCAAGTCCCTTTCTTATAATGATAATCATTATACAATGCATTTATTTAAACTAGTATCCTTATTTTTGTTTTATTTATCACTATATTTTGGCTAATAAATTCTCTTGTGTTTATGTTCACTGATTTCCTTTTTATTTCTACCTCACACAGTATACTGAAGAAGCTCAGAAACTATATTGGCTAAAAATATTGAAGTGATAACAAAAATTAGAATATTAGTCCAAATAATTCAAAATTGTAAAAAGAAACAATGTCTATGAGTCAGCCTAATAGTTTTCTTTCTCATGTTTTATAAAGTACTAGCTGAAGTACCTGCATACACTATTATGAGTGCAAGGCTTGGATTTTAATTTTATTATTTTTGTTATTGATCAAGAAATTTCCATCAAACATTTACAGACAGTAATTGTTACTATAAATGATAGTTCTATATAACAGAAAAGATGATTGGTTGATTTTAATGGCGTCTCAACCAGTCTAGAGTTAATTTATGCTTAAAGGTTAGGAAATTACATACATTGTATGTTTATCTTGACATTTTTTGTCTTTGTTTTTTAAGAGGATTTAGCTCATTATTATGATATTAAGTATTCTTATTTAATTAAAATAATTTTCTGATGGATCTATTTGACCTATAGGTGGGACCCTAACAGGTGCTACATCTCCAGCTTAGAGTAAATTTGGGAAAAGTGGCAGTACTCCACATTCCCCAGAACTCCAGGATTGTTTAAAACTTTTTTGTATTTGATAGGACCATGTCCAAAAGAAACCCCTTAATTAGGACCATGTACAAAAAACCCTTTTAAGAAACAATTATACAAAAAATGTAAATATGAATGTACAAGGAATATGATTCCCTAAATTCTTGGCATAAAATAACCCTAGACAGGCTGACCTGCCGTTAAAATCAAACTAATTGGCCATCTATAATTGACAGACGGATAAACTTTTCTCAATTATTGATATAGATAGGATAACTTTAAAAATCATTCATTCTCTACTCTCAGCAGTTTTAGGTTTCTTGCCATTTTGTTGCTTTTTGCTACTCAATTAAGTGTACAGTCAGGAAAAATTTACGATAATAATTGTAACTTTGGTCTGTTATATGGTGAAAAACTGGACACTGATGAATTATTTTCAAGCCTTAACTGGACTTTCTTTTCCTTGAGATATTTTGAGTGTTTTTAAATGTTATATCATTGTACTGTCACCTAACTGCCCCTTGACATTTCTATATTGAACACGCTGTGCTTGCTGTCTGTCATTTTAGTGGAACCAAAGTGGTTATTTCAAGGCTAAAATGCCAAGGAAAAAAATCATTGTGAAAGCATGCATGAGAATTATTTAAGGTCATGAAAATGGTTTTTGAGTTTCTTTTGTGAAGGATAATAACAATTTCTCAACTGAAATGATGTGAGAGTAGAAACTTTTTTATTTATTTATTAAAGGAAGTTTGAAGAAGAAGCCATGTAATAATATTCATTTTCCAATTAGTGATACATGCTAATAAATTTTGAGTCGCATGATAATAATTTTTACATTTACTGACTGAAATATATAATTATTATGTGATAGGTTTATTACTTTACTGATTGGTTGAAAAAAATCTTTGATTCAAGTAGTTCTTTACAAAAGTTAACTTAGTCTACAATTGAGTCACAACAGAAGGGCACTCAGTGAAGGTTCAACTTACTATCTTAGCAATTTGACTCACCTTTTTTTTCTTTTTTAACTAGACTGGATGTTGCAACAGACAGACAGAAATATAACAGCCAAGATGAGGACAGTAATCCAAAATGAGTAAATAATGTCAAGTTTCCCTTATTTATGAAGGTAGATGAGTAAGTCTGTAATCTGACTTGTCATTATAGCTGAATTTTGATCTGAAATTCTCATTGTATAATGTTCAATCTGTGATTAAGATTTACCACTGAATTATGCTGAGGAGAAATCCTTGTAGTGTAATGGTTAAAATGCTGGACTGTAGCCTCCAAGTTTGAACTCCAGTCGCACTATTATGTTTACCTTTTGAACTTATATCTTACCACTCCAACTATGGTTAAATAGTATCACTGCTATTGTTCTACAAGGATGACTTTGGTATTAAATAACTCATGAAGACTGATATGCCATTAAACAAAGAAACCTCATTGAATTATGTTGGACAATGAACTTGTATAAAATAAATGTCATTTTTTATCATGTGGCTGGAGAAATTGATTTACCTATGAATTGTCTAATGTTCCACTACATTTTGGATTTGAAATTAAAATGTTTGATGGATATTATAGCTAAGAATATAACAAAAAGAAAAAAAAAGCTTTGTGGTGCTTATAATAAAGAGTTTAAAGATAAATGGGTTTGTGGAAATCACAATTTTTAAAAAAAAATGAAAAATCAACTTTAAGCTATGATAATGGTCTAATTTTTGTGTGTATTTTACTCTAGCCAGCAAAATCAGTATATTGTAGTTTAGTTTTTGTTAGCATATTTTAACGCGATTACACTAACTTAGAGAATAAAGTATTTTTCAATTAAATTTATAACTTAATAACAATAGTGTGGAGTTCATGTTTGTGGTCACCTCATCATTGTAATTTATCAAGGGAGATAACAATTAAATATTACTTCAGGAGATATTCCCCTGATTCATAATATAAATTCTGTATGTGACTCAACATCTTATAAAAACATTTATAAAAAAAACATTATTGGTAGCATGACTTTTTAAGTTCAATTAAACAAAAAAATATTCATTTTTTAAGGGATTTTTGTTTCTTCAATAACTTCTGTATAACTTTCAAGGTCTTCAATGAGCCAAGGTAGAACAAGAATGCAAAAATATGTCTTGAACTGAAAATTGCTGTTAGAAATTATCTCTTCAAAATTTGGACAGTTTATTTTATTGGTAGATTTAGTTTTTTTAGTTGATCTTTAACTTGTGAAATTTAAAAAAAAAATTCCCTCTGAAGATGGAATCCAAGCTTTGTATGAACAATTGAACTCTTTGTGTTGTTGATGTTATCACACAGTATCACTTGATTCATTTTCTAACCCTTTTCTGGTGTATGATTCATTTTTTTTTTTATAACATCCTTTTTATAGTGCTAACTAAATCAGTTAATTCCTGAAACTTGAGATACATGTATACCATTCATCACCACTTACACTATCACTCATAAATAAGTTGCCTTATGCCAGAATAAGCTTTGTATATACAGTATCATTAAATAAGTACACCTATACCAATTTTAAAAATATTTTTCTAAAAGATGAAAGTTTTTTAAAACTATTTGTAGTAGAACATTGTACACTCAATCAAAACATATTAATCAGTTTTTTAAAAAAATTATATGTGTGTGGGTGTGTGTGTGTGTAGGATAGCATAGACAGTTTCTTGCCCATGTGATCATCAGTCTGATGTTTGCATAGGCAGTCCTAACTTAGATATACTTGTTCTATTTTTGATATTGAGCACCTTTTAATCATGAATATAGCAAACTATATTTGTGTGTGTGTGCTTATTTTCAGACTGTTACTTATTCATTTTTTATTTACTATATTGCAGAGTTTGATAATACATAATATCTAACTATATCTGTTTTGATTGTATATGGGTCATTCAATAAATAAGGTGAATTTTGGCAGTATGAAGTACTGTTTACAGATGTATCTTTTTCAATGAAATCAATAGTGATGGGTCCTTTCATGTCCTAAAAGACTGTCAGCAAGACCTTCTTTACTGACTCTTGTGCTTGGAACTCCTTTACTAGAGAGTCAGTATGTTTCTACTCCATATATTGTCTTTTTGATTTGGGCTTCTAGTGGAAAACCCATGTTTACTCCATTTACAAACATTTTTTGGCTAAAACATTCTTCTCCATATACATTACACATTCTTTTGTAAATTTTACATGGTTTGCACTTCTCAGCCAGTAAAAATTTGATGACAGACCTCTATTCAAGTCTGGAGCACTGTTTGATTTGTCACCACTTTGAATAGTCTCAAAACAAAAATTTTTGCTAAATTTAAATCAATTACAAACAATGCAAAGTTTATTTATAGGAAAAAATCTAAAAGAAAAAATCATTTTTCTTTAAAAAAAAAATGTTCCTTATTAATTGAATATAATGTTCCACTGTAAATAATATCTTGTTATCCCCAGTTTAGAAGGAATAACTTTTTATAAAAATTTGTTAGAGGTATAATTACTATATATAACTCAGTATATTATGATTTTCTTTGTTCAGTAGAGAAGTTGAGGATCTCCTTAATGTATATATTGAAATCAGCTTAGTTTGAATGAACAGGTGCCAATGAATTATATCTCATGTTGCTGTAATGAATCAATCTAGTTTGTCAATTATTTACTGTTTTTTAGTATCATAAGGACAGACTGCACTACCTCCTTATAAAATATACACCTGAAGAAGGCTTCTATAATTGACTTAAAAATTGTTGCATCAACTGCACAAAGTAGTTAAATTTTCTAAGCAAAAAATTGGAATTCTCTTTAAAGTTAAGAGATAAAATACTGCATTATTCACTATCTTTGGAGCTATGCAAATATTTTTAAACCTGGTCTTTGAAGTCTTTAGAATAGATTGACTGAAATGTTGTGGCAATAAGATTTGACAACACATAGACCAATTTTCTGAACATAGATTGGAATATTTTGTGTGTGATTTTTCAGACTGTTGTCCTCATCTTCATTGTTGTTAGTTGAAATAATGTTTTGGCCCCTGTATCCTCCAGCCTTCCTCAGGTGTTCCTTGTTTATATGGGCATAGAAATGATTCAATTTCTATGCCCAGATACAGTGACCAAAACATTTTAACTAACAACAATAAAGATGAGGACAACTAACATCTAAAAAATTCAGACAAATGATAGGTTGAAATATTTATGATGCTTCTCAAAGTTATAGAAATTTTTTTCTAAATCCTTGCAGATAGATCTTACTATTTCATTGTTTCATTCAAAATGTGCTTTCTTTCTTCGAAGTGAGTTTTGGCTTTTAGAACCAAATTTGTCTTTAGTCTTTGTTCCAATAATTTAACTACAAAAAGTTATAAGAGCTATTTTAAAAAATATATTATGTTTGTTATTTTAATGATTATAATGAGATCTCAAGAATGTTTTTAAAATAAAACATTTATTTTTGTCAACAAGTGTGGTAATATCACCTATTTACCTGACTATTTTGACAAAGATGCAATGCACTGTTTAACATTAATCCTTGAGGGTCTGTTTACTTTCAGGCCATAGAATTATGCATGAAGTACCACACCCACCTTTCCCTGGTCACACAGTCAGATGCGACTCAAACTTGTTCTTGTCTCTGTCATCCCCACCTCTCTCTCCACCCACATGTTGATTAGATCTGAAGAAGGTTCTCGCACAAATTGTTGAAATGTTCTTGGTCTAAGGAGTGGTTTACACCATTGATAAAATCAGGATGTTTAAGCAGGAATAAGGAAATAAATTCTTATACATTCAGTCAGAACTTATTTAATTTATGTGGAGTGACTATAGTTGTAATCTCTTGATGGGTGCTGCAAAATTGGCTTTAATTCCAGAATTGGGTGATGTTTGGTTTGGTTTTATGGCATATCAACTATTGTAGGTTATTTAATGCTAAATCCTTTTTTATTTGTACAGTTTTATTTCAAACAATTCAGTTTAGCCTAAGTACATTTTTTTTTTGTTTACATACAGTTAAATGGGAAAACAGTTCTATCTCAAACAAATCAGTTTAGCATAATTGCTCAGTTTAGTTCTATTTGACCTATAGATAGGACCCTATCAGGTGCTACCACTCCAAGCCAGAGTGAACCTGGGAGTGATGAGAATAAAGAAGTACTCACATTCCCGGAATCTTACCATCAGATTGTTTAGTGTCATATCCAGGACACTTGGTGGGGAGTCTTACCCATCTGCAGAGATGTCAGTGTTGTCTGTAGCCCCTGTTGACTAGGCTTAATTGGATGATGTGAAGGATTTTGAAATAGAAATCTATAAGAACAATATCATGTCAACTTACCATATCTGGTTTATTACTTATTTCTTGACTCTAACCACTTGATTATATCTAGTAGTTGCCTTTCCATTTGCAACAAGTTAAGGGCATATTCTCTCTCTCAGTAACTTACCTTTCAACCAACTGAACTTCTCAGTATCCTTCATAGCAAGCATCCACTAGCAAAGTGTTAACTGCACCGCAACTGACTTCTGGGCAAAATCTTCCAAACAATATAAATCTCCCTCAGGCTTAAGCGAAGGGGCAGTCTCATGAATTCTATCACTTTTAACTACCATCTGCCTGAAAACACTCTATTACCTTTTGGGTAGTATAGATTTCCTTATATTGCCTACAGCCAATCAGCTTCTCATTCAGCCTGGGAACATGGATTTTATCAATTCAGTCAATCAGAATTTTAGATTTTAAAAACTCAAGGCACTTAACACAATAAAGAATTCAAAATTAAGAATTCTCTGATCAAAACTGAACTCATTTCAAAAGCTTGCCCTCTAACCTGTCCACTTGGTTCAAACAACAGGAAGATTTAACGACAGATTTTCTATATCCATTTATAACTGATGCAAAATCTTGTGATTTCTTATACTTAAAAAATAATTCTTAATTTTTTATGAAATAAAGAATTGTTTTTTTTATTATTAATGTAGTATGTGTTGCACTATAGTATTCATGTCTTTGGACAAGATAGAACAAACATGTCCTATTCTGAGGATTCTAATGTCATAGTAGCATCCTATCATTACAATGTAAGAAGAGGATCAGAGTAGCTTGATGTCTTCATGACACTTCTTGCTTTACCTCCATCATCTTCAGATCAGAAGATCTTCAGGAGAAATACCTGTTCTTTTTATCCTATTTGAATGAATTATTTTACTCCATTTTAGAAATATGTTGAAGGACTTGAATAAATATAAGATATATAATTACTTGATCTGATATAGAAGAATAGACTTAAGTATGAATGATAAATATATTTCTCCACAAAAATGATCTTAAGACTTAAGGATCCTAAGTAGAATTATTCATACATTAGTTGAAACAATTCAATTATATACATGTGGTGCCTTCAATAAGTTTCCAGACTTTTTTTTACAGGCATTTAAAATTGTTGTAGACTCTTGAAAATTCATTATGTTATTGCTATTCCTCTTATTAGATGACTGACCAATTTTTGTAATTTCAGGTTCAAAGGAACAGCTACAGCAGCAATTGGAATACACCCTACTAAAGCCTGATTGTCACAGCTGGTCAATTTCAAAAATGCAATCTGAATGTGAGGACACTTTAGAAGAACAATATGCAATAAAATTCTGTTTTAAACTTGGAAAAATGCCACAGAAATGTATGGAATGCTTCAGACTGCTTTTGGACCATCTTGCATGAATTGAGAATCAGTTTTTGAGTGGCACAAGAGATTCAAGGAAGGCAGGGAGTCTGTGAGGGATGATGAGAGGTGTGGGAGGAGTAAGGAAGTCAATACACCAGAGTTGATTGGCCAGAGGGTTAGGGTTAGGGTTACTATGTTGAGGTTTTAAGGCAGTTCAGGAAGAGATTCCGCCAGAAGATGCCAGCACTCTTCAAATCAGGTCAGTGGCATTTTTACCAGGACAAAGCACCAGTCCACTACTCCATCCTTGTCACAGACTATTTGAGCAAGATGGGCATGAAGACAGTTCCTCAGCTTCTCTATAGTCCAGACCTTGCTCCCTGTGACTTTTGGTTATTCCCTAAGCTCAGAGGCTGTCGTTATGAGACAATTGAGGAGATGAAAGAGGCTGTGATGAAGGTCATTGACATGCTCACACAAGAGGACTGCTATGGAGCTTCCAGAAGTTGTTGAAATGGTACAAGTGCATTGCAGCCGGAGGAGATTACTTTGAAGGGGACTAGAGTTTCATGTGTGTGCTATCAATAAAAGTGCCCATACGAAAAAAGTCTGGAAACTTATTTAATGATCCTCATATATATATATATACACACACATGGGATAAAAAGGAAGATAGTATGGAAAATGAGGTTGACATATTTTACTGTTGGAAAAGCATCAACAGAATGAATTCATTATTTTACAAAAAAAAAAGATGAAATCTTAACAAGGGAGATAACTATATGTGTGTGTAAAACTTTTTACAAACTACAGATACAACATTCTGATGCTAGTATTTAGTTAGCTTCACATAAAGACAAATTCAACTGAAAATCTGTTTAATGTGAAACCATACACATGGATATAGACAGAATTTTCCCCAGTCCCTATAAAAAGTATTATGAAGGCATCAAGTTACTCTGATCCTCTTCTTATAGTGAAATGGTAGGGTACTACTATGACATCAGAATCCTCAGAATAGGGCATATCTATATTTTATTTTGTCTAAACAGATATTACACTAATCCCAGCTTGAAGGTTGGTTAGTTATATTCTGGTCCTTGGTAGAAGATCAGGGAGTGACAATTTAATCTCTGGTAGAGTGCAGATACTACACTGATCCAAGGCTGAAAAACCAATCCATATTTAATTAAATCCCATCATTTTTTGCTAGTACTATGCCAAAATTGAGGAAACATTTTTATGCTAAATTTGATACATTTTTATATTTGGTGTCATTTATTACCAATCAATTCTGATATTGTAAAAAACTCTGATTAGCCTACAAAGTAAATATTTACTTATTGATAGTTTATTGCTTTTATTCAGAATAGTAAACTAATCTGAAATGTTAAACTTTAAAATATCAACTGAATTTAATGATGCTTATTTATTCCCACCTGTGTGTAATTACTTGTCTGCTCACCTCTAAGTCAAATGTTTGAATCAGGACAAGATTCACTTGTCAATTTTATGTTTGCTTTAGTGTGACAAGTTACAAACAAATATGTAAAAAAAAAAGACACTATTCATTCTTATGATTGTGACAAAATTTAAAATTTATAACATTGATCAAAAGGTATTAAAAAGCTTAAATAGTACACTCATCTGAGAATTTTTAAAAACCACTATTAAGCCAGATATCTCCCCAATTGCCAGATCTTATCAGCTGCTTTGGAATAACCTGCATGTCTCATGTGGGTCAGTCTGGTCAATTTGTGACCTGTAACAAATGTAGGACTCCTTGTTAATTTTTTGTTTAGGACACCAGACTATGAGGATCATAATGATATATAGAAATTACTTTGATCTACTCTCCCATTTATTTTTAGTTTTGTATTTTACCCAGTTTCTTTCTTGAACACTCCTTTTCATTCATAAAATTTTACTTGTTTATATTTTCTTAGTCATGTTCATTCAAAACATATCTCCTCTCTCTCTACACACACACACCTATATATTAATAATGTAGTGGCATGATTAGGGTAATGGTTATTGTTATTTGAAATAGAATTGGCAACCAGAGTCCATGAATGAAACAGTTTGTATTTTACTTCATGATAATGTCCTTAGGAAATGCATGAATCCATCTATTCTCTCTCCAGTTATGGGTAAATAACAGGGTAGACCAGGTTCTTTAGTCTTGGTTCAATAACCTGTCCAGGAAGAAAACTCTGACCAGCTTAACTCCACTTAAAAATTGACCTTGAGCCACATCGTATCTGTGGTGCAGGGATATATATATATATATCATATTTTTAGCAATTTCTACAGTGCTAGAATAATATTAGAGATTATAAGATGTTCTGATATGCATAAACACTTGACCAATGAAATAGCTTAAAGAAGCTTTCAGAGTGTTGATGTTGAAATACTTTCTGCCTAATTATCACTGAAATTTTAGCTTTTCTGATCCTTAACATCAGTAAATATGGTATATTCTGACAGCTATCATGGATTCTAGCTTTTCAGAGTCATTTTCACTTCACATATCAAAAAAGGAAAAAAAAAAAAAGAAAAGAATTAAATATTTCCCCCAGTTATTCACTTCTGGTTTTTGTTTTTTTTAACCTTGAGCTGAAAACTACTTAAACATTTTTTTTTCAAACTCTTGCTTTAGTTTCTTAAAAGAAGTGGGGGTGTTTCACTCCTCCCCAATCACCTGCAATATTTTTTCCTGTCATACTTGTCAGTTTCTGTATCAAAAGTTTGGTAACATATGAAGATTTATTTTATCTTTGTTTTCTGTCGTGTAGATTCTGATGGGCAATGTTGTGACTTTGTTCAGCATGTGAGTGCATCTGACTTTTACCTGTAAGGTGCTTGTAGTGATTGGATGTTGGCTTGACAAGCAAAGAATCACCTCCCATACTCTTCATGTATTGATTCAATAAATCAAGCCAAACTGGCTTTGCCTCTCTCTCTCTCTCTTCCTTCTCTGCTTTGTCAGAAAAGGTTAAACAATTGAATTCTTGCAATACACTCACTTTTTGGACCAGTGGCAGCCAGGCTGCCTCTGCTGGCTTTCGAGCAAGTGAGTGTATGTAGGCAATCTATTTACATATGCAGACATCTGTCCATTTGTATAATCTATTTATAGTCAGACCTGTCTATCATAGCAACTGTTGGGCTTTTGCATCTCTAAATATCTATAACTAAATTGGATAGCCATTTTTATCTCTTCCTGCTCCCTAGTCTGGCATCTTACTCAAAAGTTGTATGCTAGTGGTTGGATTACTACTATTATTATTACAACTAAAAAATGATGATGATGATGTGAATGCATAAGAGAGAATTCAGTGAATTTTGCTAGATTTTTTTAAAAAAGGTTTAAATACAAATCTGTGTAAATCAATATTCTATATAAAAAATTTGTTGAGTAGGCTTCAGGTGTTGTTAGAAACATTAAACTTTTCTCATTACTTTTTTATTACAATATTTTGACTGATCCATTCTACAGATTTCTTTAGAATTAAAATCTGTATGAGAAAAAAAGATCCACAGATTGGATAATGCCAAACCTTACAGTAACACCAAAAAAGAATTTGGTAGTCTTGAGCAAATGTAAGAATGATAATGACTCTTCCCAAAATCATAGACACTTTTTTTTTTGGTTTTATTCTAGTTGGATGATTAAACTAAAGTCCAACTTTTTATAAATAGTTGTTTTTGAAGTAATTAAGAATAATTTTGCATTGCAACCTTTTTGTAGATTTTGTATTATTATTGCAGCTCAGTAAATTAAGAGAAGTACTGTATAATTAACATTGATAATTATCACCCTTGAAAAATGATAAAATACTCAGTGAGTATAAAAGCAGACCTCACACTATTAATTTGCAATTGGATTAAAAATTACTTTGTTCTCTTTAAGAATTTTAGCATTATTGCACTAACAAAAATCACAATACAATTTTAGACAATCTATATTATCTTGAAATTTTATTAAATGAAGCATTTTCAACCATTAAGACTTGACTAGTATTTCTTTAATTAAGTTTATTTTTGGTTTGCATTGTTTACTAACAGCTACAGAATGACAGTTTTAGTTCTGATGAAAAGCAACTGAAATTAAGTTGAAAGAAAAGCTAGTCAATAATTAATAAGGGTTAACAATGCTTCATCTTGCAAAAATTCAATATAATATTGCTAGTACTAATGCTATTAATGTACCATAATTATTCGTGCATGCCCTCCCTAAATTTAGGCTAAAAAATTCTAAAAAAAACAAAAGTATCTTGTATATAATACACATTGACTTTTTAGAATTTGTAGGATTTAAATTTATCCTAAATTTAGCATTTGTTTAACTTTTTATCAGTTTGTACTGATTGAAAATAAAAATTTATATTAGTTTAAATTATCTTAAAGCACAAAATTTACAAAATATTTAGAGCAAACACATAAACGTGTTAACACAAAAATGAAACAAATAAGCTCACACTTAGAGAAACAAAATTATAAACAAACATACATTCCAGTGGCTAATTTTCTGCAGCCACATGAAACAGAACTGTTTGTTAGACTGTAGGCTATTTGGATCATTTATAAAACTTACATTCAGTCATGCTGTCCTGAATATAGTGATGCACATAGTTGGATAAAGTTATTATTTTGTTCTTGTGTTTTATTTGCACCTCTTTTTGGCTTAAAAATGTAGGAAAAAAGTGCTTGTTATTATGGTACATAAAATCAGTGACAAAGTCAGTGCTGAGTAATCTGTATGTTGTGGAGAATAAAAGACAGATTTGAAATGATAGATTTGATTTTTCTACCAGCTGAAGGGCTCTCCTAACTTAATTGATTAGAGCAGCCATTATGAAAAATGGGCCTCACAAGGAAAATGATGGAATTTTTAAAATTAAGATTTGACTCATTTATGCAGAAAACAAATAGAATGAATTGTTATTTAACAAAATTTGCTTTATTACATTATCCTGAGAAATGCCAAGTTATATATTGATGGAAAATAAAATTGCAACACCCAGCAGAACAATTGTGATCTAGGGTATAATTGATACACTCCTTATGCTTGGATCTGTTCATATATTGAGCTACATGATCATCTGTAATTCCAACTGATTATCCATACAGTTTAATTTTGAATAAATTGAAACATTTTCTGTGTTGCAACTTTATCTTCCATGTATGTAATATGATACACATGCACACACACGCACAATATACTATTGCAGCTGCAGAATGATAAAACAGTAATTACATTAATTTTTTATTATAAATTTTAATATTTTCATCTGCAAATCAAAATAAAGATTATTCTTTGCTCTACTACCTTTTTTTGATAATATTTCAGAGTGTTATTTTTAGAACTAGTTATATTCATAGCAAATACTTGTTTTACTATTTCTCAGCTGCACTTTTTACTAATTGCCAGAAACTGATGGTTAGAATAGTTGTAATGAAAATTAAAATTAAAAATACAAGTAAAAAATTTTTAAAAAGTCCTTTTAATATTAATTTTTGGTTGTTAGATTTTTAGATTAAGAATAGGAAAGCAACTGAAGTTTATCTTACAAAATGGTTTTTGTCCCCCCGCCAAAAAAAACCCCAAACCATTAGCTTCTAATATGGAAGCCAAATAAATTTTTCCATAAAAATTATTTGTGTATATAAAACCTTTTTATCATAATTTCCTGCTATCCAGAAAGATGTAGGAGGGAGAAAACTAAGAAGAGAAACAATATAGAAACTGCTAATTAAATTTCCATTTAATTGAAATAAAAAAAGGAAAACTATTACAGAAAGTAACAAATGTACAAGAATATAAGAAAAACATGCTATTTTTTCATATTTTTTTCAGTGTATGTAATGCATATTTATATACAGAAATTGATATCATTTTCTGTGCAACAAAATTGTATTTTTATATAAGATATATTGTGTTATAAAAATCATCTATATTTCTTGGGCAAGAAAATAATATAAGCATTTGTGTTTCCCATATAATAAAATTACTTAGAAAAATATTATATATATATATATATATATATATATATATATATTCACTGACAAAAAAAAATTGTAACATATAATGGTAATTTTGACCTGTGCACAATCAGTGCATGCTATTACTAGGGGCAGTAGATATTTTGATAAAATTTCCGGTCATTGTCATGGAATAATGTATTGCAGAATAGTAATAATGATTTTTATGATCATATGCATGTAAGAATACAAGACAAGGAGGATATACAATGTATTAATATGGGATCTGGGTACTGTTGATACACCCCTTATTTTGGACCTGTGCACATACTAAACTGTACATATGAGTATTTCTATTGATCCATTTATATTGCCTGTATATTTAAACTTGAATATATCAAAACATATATTCAGATTGTTATATACTAACATGCTGCTGCTGCTACTCTCCGCCCTCCCCAAAAAAGAACCCAACTGTACTAGCAACAAAGCCTTCATCAGATGATGACTCTAGGTCATCTAGACTTGCTATTACATTCACTTTCAGACTAATACCCTAAGGAAAAGTACAAAGCCTCTTTATCTCCTAGTTCTAGGTTAAAAATATCACTACTGTTCTTCTATAAGGATGACTTTGGCATTAAATAACCCACAAAAGTTGATTTGGTTTGGTTTTATGGCATATTGACAGTTCCAAATCCATTTTTATACATATAACAGTTCTATTTCAAACAATTCAGTTTAGCATAAATACTGTTTAGTTCTATTTGACCCATAGATAGGACCCTATCAAGTGCTACAACTCTGGGCCAGAGTGGACTTGGGGACAATGGCAATGAAAGAATACTCCACATTCCCCAAAGCTCCAGTATTACTAGAACCACACCATCAGATTGTCTAGTGGCATATCTAGGATACTCGTTGGGGGAGTCTTACCCCTGTGCAGAGATGCAGTCAGTCACATCCCCAGCCGATTGAACCAACAAAATTTGGTATGCCATGAAACAAAGAAACCAAAACTGACCCTGGGGTCAGGCATCATTACCACAAATCCAGAACACACTAGCAGTATCTTATTGATACCATCAGATTTTGTTGGTTTTCCATCACATAGAAATGCCAGATCAAAATGCAGCCTTGTTGTGTAATCCTTCACTGTATTCATGACTTCATAGCTAATATAAACAAGCCAAGCGAAGAAGCATTAATTTAATGATCTAAGATTTGAATTAACTGACTTGATAACATCATGAACAAAGAATAGAATTTCCATGAAATTTACATTGGAAATCAGTCTATTAAAGCTCAATAATGAATTGTTAATTCAGTTATGTTAATTTGAATTATATGGTGAGATGGCAGTCAAATTTGACTGAAAATTCGACACTATATAGTTCAAGTTTAAACTACTATTTTTTAAATTGGTTACCTGTACCAACAAAGGTTTCTTGTGTACTGTGGTAAAACCAGATACTAACTCCCTTCAAGGAATCTACATGTTGGCGGGGACGTCTTGTGGTGTAGTGGCTAACAGGCTGGACAGTATCATCATCATCATCATCATGAGTTCAATTTACAGTCTCTGTATGAAATTTGTGTAGTTATCAACATGAGCAACCAATTCTAAAGTGATGGTTCTATTTTCTGACAGGATGTTATTCTATTCCATATCATATATAAAATGGTTCCCCAACAAGCTTCACTGGTGAGGAGAGTTGCTAGTTTCTCAGCAGAACAAAAACTAAGACCTATCAAAGAGCAGATGAATCCTCTCTTGTGGTCAATGTGTTTGTGACCTCTCTAATATTTGACAAGTGGTCCACAGTGCACCAGTACAGGCAGTGTTATGGTAGAGAGTGTGAGTATTGTGCAGCAGAAGCAATGACCACTTGAAATAATCTACTCATGTTCTGTTTCCAGCTCAACATGCAAATTTTAAAATTCCATGATAAGGAAGAGATTGCAATAGGGGCAAGGCAAGGATATCACTGAGAGCCCTCAGTTTGGACTTCACTCATGAGTGGTGAGAGATTGATGGCAGCTGACAAAACAAGAGCAAGTCATTCTCAACTTTGTGTCCTAATTTCACAACAAATCAGCTCTTTCTAGGATGACACTGCTTTCTCCACTTGGGGAGGGGTCTAAAAAAAGGTGAACTTAAAAAATGCTTACTTGTATATGTCTCTGTCATTAGATGCAAACAAAAGAAAAATTATGATAGATGAAATTACTGAACCCTCATCCATAGAGTCCACCACCATATATATAGTAGAGTAGATTGGGCCCTTTAGCTTTGGTAGGGCAACTGGTCAAGGAGAAGGAAAAACTGAATTCAAAATTTGTGGTGTATTGTTCAGGAGAATTTTGCACCATTCTTCTGTTATTGACTTAACCAAAAAGTGTGGCTGGTTCTGCACATGTTATATAGTCATTTACACGTTCATGCAGCATCACAACGACACAACGATAAAGACGCATGAAGAAAGGAAGCAGGAATGAAGGACGCATGAAGACTTCTTTAGAAAATATATACCTCTCACTTTATTGCAAGGGTTTGAAAGGGTTGTTTAAGGGTTTGCATGTGAGAGGATGCTGGAGACTGAACGTAAACTTCATATTTTGACCCCACTGTTATGACCGTCACGTTGTGTCTTTATTGTTCTCCTGATGCTGGGGTCTACTCCATCGGGGCTTTCTGAGGGCCCCCTCGGTCTGGTGTGGCCTTCCCTACCACATCTCGTCTCTAACCCTCTGGGAGTCTGCTGGCAACTGCTTCGGGGGTTTTCCGAGTGCCCCCTCGGTCGGTTGTGGCCTTCCCTACCACATCTCGTCTCTAACCCTCTGGGAGTCTGCTGGCAACTGCATCGGGGGTTTCCGAGGTCCCCCTCGGTCGGGTGTGGCCTTCCCTACCACATCTCGTCTCTAACCCTCTGGGAGTCTGCTGGCAACTGCTTTGGGACCCAAACTCAACTGAGTTAAATAATAACTCAATGCCCACATGATCGCCAACTGGATCTTCAAAATCAAATGTTTAATCGTCATCAAGCGGAAATAACTGTCATGCAGTTCAGAGGTTACTCCCTTCCGGTGCATGACTGTAATGGCACAATGAAACCTTCACCTTGTCCCATATCATAAGCCTTAATCCACCCACGCGATCTCTTTCGATTACTGGCCGTTGGAATGTGTCACTTCCTTCCGGTGTATTACCTTGGAATAGCATTTTTGGGGCTGGGTCAAAATATAACACACAAACCTTCACCATAATAAACAAATAACTTGTGTTGGTAGACCAACCATTCATATCTTTAACAGAACTGTTGGACTCGCATATGCTGAGATTGACTGAAGAATCTATTGTGTATGTATGTGTGAGTGTATATATATATATATATATATATATATATATATATATATATATATAAAGACACACACACACAGGTTGATCTATTAGTTTTGATTAAAATTTAGCTAATAGCTATTTGCTGTATATTGCCTGGTCTATAGGATAGATTAAGCAATGTGTTAAATGCCTTAATACGGGAGGAGAAAAAATATGTATAATGGGTATGTTTTATACTGTTTAGATGAAAAGTCTGCTGGTATTTTACATATTCATATCCAATGCTAGAACACACATGGGGGATGTAATTTTTTTACATGGAAAATATATTTTTAAAATTACAGGAAATCATTTTGCTAAATGTTTGAGTTATAGATGAGTTACAGACATTTTTTTTCATTAAATTTTCCTGGCCATTTGCCAAACTAAAAGTAAATTTCATAAAGTAAAAGATGAATGATGCTCCAATTCATCCATTTTTATTTTGTAAATTGGCATCTTTTTGTTGGATGAAAAATCTGAAATTATTATCATGCTCCAATTTTTGGTCTGCAGACAATCTAGCTTTCTTTATGATATGAACAAAGAAGCAAAAAATTGGCAATTCACCTATCCAAATATCATATGGCGGGAATATTGTTTTACGTGTATTGCTGAGAGCCTTTTCACTTTGATTGGAATTTGCATATTAGGCTTCTTGAATTGAATGTCAAAAAGCTTTTTCAGCTTGCCAGAAAGTATGGAACCAATAGTCCTATACCAGAAATTTCTCAGACAACTGAACTTTTCTTTGTATTTCCGATGCTTTTAACTCATAGTTTCAGCCAATCTATTCAGTTTTTATTAGGTGTTAACCAATCTTTTCTACCCTTCATGGAAGTGTTGTGGAAATTGTTTATACTGATCCTCTTAAGGATTGAAATCACCTTTACCTTTTTTATATGAATCATCATTTCATTAAGTGTTATGCTTCTATAATTTTTTTATGGCAAAGGGTGAATCTACTTTCTCACATCAGCTGGTGGGACAGGGAGATTACACAACATTTGCAAGCTAAGGTTGGTGAGTACAATCCTTTGGAGGATCAGTATAAACAATTTCCATAATAGTCATATGAAAGGTAGAAGAGCATGATTAACAAGGTGTATAATCCAAAAGGAAAAATAAGGAATTTCTTTCATAAAAAAAAAACAACTTTTTCTTTTGATTCTTGATGGTAACACAAAGGTTTGCCTGAAGTTCTTTTTTCCTCATGAATTATAAATTTGACAGGAGATGAAAAATAGATTGGATGAAACATTGTTTAAACATGAATATGAAAAAGAAGTTCAATTGTCTAAACAATTTTTTATTTGTTAATGACTCACTAAGGAAAAAGAAATAAAGACAAGATTTCGAGGGACAGCTTGTTCATGGAGGGGATGGGTGTGACACTCTCTGATTGTGTCTAGCTCTGTTTTGTTGCAGTGGATGATGGAGGAACCACAATTCCTCTTCTAGTGTGCAGTGACCTCCAACTACCCAGAACTGCTATCACTGTTCACTGACTACCAACTAACTGGTATGGTCTCACAGTTAACTTTTGCTGGCCTCTCTCTTCTCATCTTCACTCTCATTGGCCACTCAATTTCTTATCTGCCTTTACATTCTACTGTGCCCTGCATATATAGAGTGTTTGCTCCTATCCACTCATGGAACACAAACCACACATATTTAGGTACTTAAATTGGCTACTCTTTCATATTTGCACCAAAAGTCGTATCTAATAAAGGAGATAATAATGAATCTTTCTCATCTTGAACTTTTCTCCAACATCACTACATACACACCTGCATAGGCATGTCCAATTCCATACAGATACTCATACCTCATCTGGCTTGCTCCAATATGGATATATATATATATATATATATATATATATACTTAAACCCAGCATATGTCTACCATAATGTATACATGCACATTTAACTAGATGATCATGGTCGCAACTGGATACGTATGTATAAGCATATCATAGTGTCACAAAACTTAATAACAATTTGTTCTAACAATATTTCATTTTCTTTACTTTTTTTTATCAGATGTTTTCAGATAAATGTTCCTCTAAGGAAGGCACCCAAATAGATTGGTTTAAAGAATTATGAAAAATTTAAGAAAGGTTGCTGATCATAATAAAAAAAGACCAGATTTCCTCTAATGTACACTCCTGGCTGAGATTAGAGCATAGAATCTGTTCCACTTCCTCAGCTTCAATTAGTATGTTATTCATTTGTAGTATCTAACATGATCCCAAAATATTGTGCTAACAGGTTCATAAGATTAATGATTTGCATTATAAAGTAAAACTTTGTAAAAATTTAATTAACTTCATTTACAATAAGGCTAATGTTACTAGT
The DNA here is from genome assembly GCA_963585895.1 of Sepioteuthis lessoniana. Lineage (NCBI taxonomy): Eukaryota > Metazoa > Mollusca > Cephalopoda > Myopsida > Loliginidae > Sepioteuthis > Sepioteuthis lessoniana. The sequence goes on from OY757912.1 coordinate 65,775,420, forward strand.
TCATAAATTGAGCAAGTTTCCTAACAACATTATCAAAACAATTATAAATATTATCAGCAGTTATTTATTAAAAAGAAAAACAAGTTATTAACAAAAGATATCGAAAATAAATAATAAAATATAGTTATTGATTTTTTACCTAATATTTTAATAACTTATTTTTATTTTTTAATAAGCAATTTTTAAAGAAAAATATGCAAATTAGCTTGTGACCCTACTAGGAAAAAAGTTACAACTTATGCAGGCTACTCAGAAACTTGAAGTAGGAAGAAGTGGTTGTTTTGATCACACAATTTTATGTAGAGCCAGGTCCAGACTAGCGGATAGATACTAATTTTCCAAGAGGAACTCGAAAAAGTTAAGGAGAAATATCCTAAACACTCACACATCTTCACAGATGGATCTAAACTGGATAAAATTACAGGATGTGCTACAATACATAAAGGGAAAATTTTAAAAAAACATCTTCCAAATGATACCTCTATATTCAGTGCAGAAGCTTGTGCAATCAATATGGCTCTGGACCTCATTTCAGTATCAAGAAATAACAAATTTGTCATCTTTTCAGATTCACTATCAGTGTTGGAATCACTAAAAAACAGAAAATTTGATCACCCATTAATAATGATACTTTATAACTTAAAAAAATTATCAAATGACAATGATATACAGATATGTTGGTTCCCAAGTCATAGTGGAATCAGTGGAAATGACCAAGTTGATAAAGCAGCCAGGTTTACCATAAACCTAACCACTGAAAAGAAATTTAAAATAGTATACATGGACTTTAAAATGAAAATAAATAAATGCATATTACAGCAAAGACAACATTGCGGGAACAATAATGAAAATAATAAATTTTTAGAAATTAAACCCATACTGGAGGAATGGAAGCAAAGCTTCAGAAAAGACTGAAAAGAAGAAATTTCTTTGTCCAGACTCCAGATAGGTCATTCAAGGATAGTACACTCTTATTTACTCGAAGAAAAACAACAACCAATGTGTTATGCATGCCAGACTAAATACACTGTGAAGCACATTCTCATCAAATGTACCAACCTAAACCATATAAGAAAAACCTTCTATAGTGCAAACAATATGAAGGAACTGTTCCAAAACACAGAAATAATGTGATATCATTTCTAAAAACAGTGAAGTTATACACAAAAATCTAAAGAAATTCACAATAAGACCAAATTACTTCTATAACCCCTTTCTTTACTAGATATATTCTTACAAACTGATTCCTTCCCCAACCTGTTTCAAAAAAAAAGAATTTTCTTATGATTCCCTACAAATAAACTCTTAATAAAAAAACCCCCAAATAACCAACTAATTATTTAAAGTTTATCATTAATTCCAAAGACCTCTTCTTTGAATTTCTTTTCAGACTCATTTTCCTTAACTCAATTCGGCATCATATGACCAATGAGGTTGATATGCCGTAAAACAAAACAAACAAAGAAGCAGATAGATACTGCAGTTTTATAGATAAAGGTCAGTTGAAAAGTTTATCACAGAATGAGACCAAATGAGGTTTATATTTCAACATAGACCCCCATGGAGTACACATGTCTTCCATCAGTGTTGCTGTGCTTGGATCCCATTGGTCAAAAAAGTCATTAGCAGCATATGTGTCATATGAACTTTTCTCCACATCCTTGTATAGTAAACCTTTATTGTAAAAGTACTTCAATAGCATTTTTGTTTTTATATTTAAAAAAAAAAAGATTGCTATCTGAAACTAATTTACAGCAACAACCTCTGAAGGTTTCATTATGTTATATTAGAATTCAAAACAAATAAATCCTCAAAATACTACCACCTAAAGTAACACAAAAATCAGAAAAGAATTTTAAAAAAGTCTTTATAATCAATGATAAGCCTTTAATTGTTAAGACAGAATGTAGTGTAAGTAGAAGTGCACTAATTTCTAAATAAAAGATTGAGTCTTCAATACTAGTGCTTTTTAAACTATTTGATGTGGTATATTTTTCCAATTTTCCACATCCTGGTACCATATTTGTGGTATATCATTTGTTTATGATACTAGAAAATATTGTTTGAATATATGTAGTGATGTGAACTTATATGGGAAAAATATTTTCATATTACATGATATATATAAAAATGTGTGAGTGTGTGTGTTTTATTACCAGTGCTAGTATACACATCACCCTTTTGAGTAGTGTTGTTCACTGTATGATACATAAGGAAATAGACTGTAAAAGGGTTATAAAAATCCCATTTTTGCTAGTACTTTTTGGTTTCTCTTTATCAATACTCTCTTTTTTAAAAATAAACCAATTATAAAGGCGGTCTTAAATCCCCAAGGAATAATTGGAATAATGTATATATAGATACACATTGTGGTTTATATACGTGGATATTTTTGTGAAGTAAATTGCTTAAAATTGAGAACAGATTCAGGAGTGGCTAATAACAATAAAAATTAGAACAACCCACGTAATTGGTGGATGATTTCTGTTGAGTAAATATCTATAAGAAAATCTTGGAGTGGCATTTCTGATAAAGAATTTAGCTCTTTCATTGACTTTCTTGGAATTTGAATGTTCTTTCAAAATTTCTTGTTAGAAAAACATTATGGGAATTTTTTTTTTCATTTTTCTGGATAATAAATTCTAGAGTTTAAGTATTGAAAATAGAATTGGATGAGGTATTTCATATTCACTTTAAACTAATGCTCTTTCAAAAGGTATAAATCTAACTCTCTTAATAGATCAGGTCAAAGATTATTCTGACGATGGTACCAAGTATCTCAGTACAATCTGTTTCATGTTACCTGCACTGCCAAATAATACTCAGTGTCATGAGAAATGCCATGAATTATCAGAATGGTATCCAGATGATCTAAGATCACAGGATAATTTAAAATCTTGAAATGATTCAATTTGATGTTTTCTTAGTGAGATGATATAAAATAAAATCTTTGATGTATCAGCCCTTCAGTTCTGTACTCTTACAATTGAGCTATAGCTGTTTGAGAGAATGATCTGTACATTTCTATGCTTTAAAAATCTACAATACATTAGTTGTGTTGATAATTTCATATCATTTACTGAGTAAAGAAAGGCTATTTGTAATGTCAATAATTTTATAGATTTTAAGACATGGCAATAAGATAAAAATGATAATGCTTTATTATTATTGTAGAACCTTTTATTTGCCCTATTATATTAGTAATGCTTAATAAGTCCTAATGACTGATAATTCTTTCCTTCCTGATTTTCAATGGATTTCTATAGTAAAATAAATCTCTCTTGTAAATATCATTTTTAAGTTCATTTCTATAATAAAATCATTAGCTTTGCATTTCCATTATACATTTATTTAATGGATACATTTCAAAGATGCAGTATGTTCCATCATCAATGATGTTTTAAGCCAAAGGTCATCAGAGGATTTGGGTTTCCCAATATCAGAACCCTTCTCTCAGATTACTTTGCCAGATCTGATCAGACCCCGGCTTCCAACTCAACAGAATTCCACAGGCTTCTTATGCATCTATTAAAGATGTATAACAGGCAATGTAGTGGTTTTATTTTGTCAGTACTTTAATTCCTGACCACTGACAATCTATTTCAATTTGTATTATAAATTAAAAAAACAAACCCAAATAACCCCCAAGTAAACTTAAATTAACCTTAAACTCAAACATTTATTTCATTTTTCTTATATAAAATGCTAGTTTTTTTAATAAATTTTTTATTCAGTAAGTCTATGGTAAATTTGTTTTAATAATTTTTTTTTTGTTTTTACTTTTTAGTAACTTTTAGAGCTAAAAAGCCATGGATATGGATAACTTTGTTGTTTTTGAGGTCTGAAAATTTTCTTCAATTTTACTAATTTGAATTTAGAAAACTTTATTTAGCATGAAATGTATGAATAAAAGATTTTTCTTCAAAGCAATTGACTTAGCATTCACGACACTTATTCCAGTGAGTTTTCTGTTGGTTAAAGCACCTCTGAAACTCATCTTTTGGTGTACAGTGATTCTGTGCTATCATATCTTTTGATATCTTTCATATCCTTAAATCTTCCACTTGAGTTGAAGCAAGAAAAAGGCACACTGGGTTTGGTGAATGTGGAGGTCACTGCACTTGTACAAACTTGTTTTACCAGAGACCTTTCATCAAGACTGGCTTCATATATTTTTAATTTTCTACATTGGCATTGACTTGTCTCAACATAGTCACTAATATAGAAGTTACTCAGCTGCGCAGATGACTTCATTTGTTTTAATTAATTTAAAGCTTCAGTCTTGATGTTTTTTTATCACTCCCTCTATGAGTGTGTGTGGCACTCAGTGTCAGTTGAGCTCAGCATCTCACAGTCCAGTGGGATTTGTTATCTCCACAATCTTGGCAAAAGCATCTAGAACTGTTGAATTGTCTCTCATGTTATCAAAATATTGCAAAACTTTTGACTCACCTTAGTATTTCGGATATTATTTAGGAAACTTTTCAAATGATATCTTTATCTCAGGTACTTTATATATTTTCTAGGCAATGTTAATGTACAGTTATGATTTTTACTGAGTAAGTTTATCTTGCTTCAGAAGAACAAATTAAAAAATGAATGACGTCAAAAAAAAATCCTTTGCTGTTACTCTATAGAGAACAAATTAGAATGTTAAAGTTTCTAGCATTTGCAGTATTTTTTTTTAAATTTTAATTTTTTATTTTTTTACCCAATTATAACACTTAGAGTTACCTAACATTTTTTAAAAATTACATTAAAGCTAGTTTTATGCTGTTAAAGTTGTATTATGAAATTTCTTTTTCTTTAAGAACTTTTGTATTTCTAAGAACATTGGGTAACAAAATATAAAATGTTTTGTTTTCTCATACTGTACTAGATTAAATAGAATATACTGAGGTGTAGCTTAATGGGAAGAGGAGAGGACTATTTGAAAATTTCCCCTGGGCCCCCAATCAAAGTGAGGGTACAAAAACTTCATAAATAGATGTTCAATTTCTGCATTTCTATTCTTAATGCATGACTAAAAGTCTCATTAAATACTAGATGGGGCTCCATAAGGAGCTCCCTCTCGTGACAGAGCTCTAAAATCTCTATCCATGTCCCAATGCTGATTTCAAATCTGTACTCATGATTATCCTCAAATATCTGGGATTTTATATGAACATGATTATATGTTAATATATAATATATTGCATGTATATGTTCAAAGTGAATATATTAATGGTATTTTGGTACTGTATTATAAATAGTTTTTATTCTTGGAAAATTTAGATTACATTTGGAAATAAGTAAATAAATATGAGATACTTTTATTTTTAATAATTAAAAAAGATGTTTGGGACTTTTGCACTTATGGATGAGCTAGTCTCCCTTGGTAGGAGCAGGCAGTTTTCGCCCATTATGTTTAGTTTGAACTGCCTGTGATACCTTATTTTCATATGAGTTATATCTTGATAAAACCTTTCACCACACTCATCAGTTATGGTTCCTTTATATTTTGGATAAAAAAATCAAGGTGAGAATGCAAGAACTGAATTTTAGGAAACAACCAACATTTCATTCTTTGATCTGCTGTTATATTAATTAAATTAATCTAGTCATAAGATCTAGGAGACCCAAGAAATTTCTGTAAAGCCAACACAAATCAATCCCATATTGTGAGCTCAAGTGGATTCAGTTTACCAAACATCAGTTCTCTGAATTTGATATCAAACATCAGTTTTTGAATCTCAGATTCAATACTTTCAGTTTTGTATCACTTTCCTCTGTACCAAATTTCACTTTTAGATATGGGAATTCACAGTAGTTATGTGTTAGTACTTTGAAATAGTTCTTTAAGTGGCTGAGTTTGATGTTGCATTTTTGAAGGCATTTTTGGGTTTACCAGTGATATGTATATGCTGTATATTATATAAAATCCTGATGCACTTGAACAATCCTGGGCAGATTCTGAATTAACATATTCAATTTGGCCTAAAATGTTTTTACACTAGTAGCAAAATCTTTTTGTCATATAATTAGTTAAACCCCCAAACTAAACACTGAAAATTTTTTAGAACTTTTTCTTTTTCTTCTGTATTTTTCTTTTTATCTTCTCACTGTTGAACAAAACTTTGGTGCAAAAAAAATTGCATGAAACCAATTTCCCCCAAAATAATCTAAAGTGCCGCTCTCCAAGAAAAGTTAATGGAAAAACTTTTTCCTAATCTTTTATAACTAGCCACTCCCCACTATTGTTGGATCCTGTTTATGCCTTTGGGTGGTAGTCCTTGTTATTGAGTTTCTAAATCTGGATGCTGTGTCATTAGCCTGTGGTAATTTTTCTTTTTTTAGTGTTCCAAACACTTTGACCAATTACTTCTTGTTACTCAGTTTTCTTGTCAAAATTGAAATCAATGACACGTTTTTTCTGTTGATGGGGAAAAATTCTTTTGAAACTTGGCTCTGTTTAACTGAAGTTTTCTGATGGCAGACTTTTCTAAATTCTACAATGATCCTTTTTCTTTTTAATAGATGAAAAAAGGAGGATTTTTTTTAGGGGTGGGGAGGATTTAAAAAATTTTTTTTTGTTGGTTGGTATTCTTTTTACTCAAGATATTTTTGTTCTTCAATGTAAATGGAATAGAATCAACTCTTAAAAAAAAAAAGATTTATTCTAAAGAAAATTTGTTATAAAAGCTTCTTGGTGCTAACTTAAAATTTCAGTGAATTTAAAGAGAAGAAAATTGTTATCAATTTGAAGAAATGTTTTTGGTAGTAAAATGTACAAATTTAATTTAAACTAAAAACAAAACAGCTATTCTAGTCAGAAAAAGAAAATTAGTGTAAAGGATTGGTTGTATTTCACTGGTTGATTGGTTTGATAAATGGAAGGGTAATTAGAGAGCAATGCTGGGGGAGATATCAAGGTTTAACATTTTAGTAAATAAAATATTTTTGGGAGCACCCATCTCTTCAAGAATTACATCTGAGGTAAGTAACATGAGACCCCTGCTTACCTTGCAATATACTTGGTTTTGTGTTTGTTAGTTGAATGAATACAACTTGCTGTTACTGTGATTTTATCACCTGCCACTCCTGTATGGGCTAAGTTGTATAAGTGGTCAACTGTTGAGTGACATTGGTAGTGATCTGTTAGATGAGTCAAGTCAGTTGTCTGTATTTATGCAAATCCTCCACCACAAGCAGAATATGATATAAGGTCAATTTTTGACTAGAGTGAAATTGGCTTCAATTCAGTTTTCCTTCTTGTAGACTGGTTGCCTAACCAAGGCTTAAGCCCACAGTCTGTTCTCATTTACTCTGGTGCAGAGAATACAGATGGATTTCCCAAGGACATTAGTGCAAAGAGAGATGCAAACAGCCACTTTTAGGATTTGAACACAGTAGTATTATGGGTTTAGGGTGTACATGTTGGTAAAATTCAAACAATTCACAAAATAGAGGAACTAACATACTGTTTCTTTTTATGTACTAGTTTTATTTTATATTTTGGGAAAGAAGTCCTCATAGTATTTACTGTTCATTTGTGTGAAACATAAAGGTAATTTAGGTACAATTGCCTCGCCAAGTCTACATGTCATGGAGTTGTATAAGTGGTGCTTGTATGGTACTTTGATATATCTGGGTTGTTGTAACGGCTGAGAAAAGTGTCCTTCCTCTAGCAAACCTAGTGGTAAAATGAAAGAGCAGGACCCCCCCCCCAAAAAAAAAACAAAAACAAAGAGAAAGCATGGCACATGACTGAAAATTTGGCATTCAGGAGTTAGGTGACCAAAATTCTTTGCATAATGGGAAAAAATGTAAATTTATATTCTTTTAATTCTTATAATTTTACTTATTTTACTTGGGTGAGTTAGAGTTATGTTTTGCAATATTTTTGTAACATAACACTTAATTCAGCAACTCTCGAGGCTGTAAAGTTGAGGAACCACACTAGTCTGTAAGATGCCAAGTTCACCTGATACTCTTTGAGTGCTACTCAGTGAATTTGCCTCCACGGTTTTAGTGTATGACCTCAGAATCCAGTTTTAGACTCACCTAACCTTGCCTGATCATTAAGGCTCCTACAACTCCAGCTAAATTTCTTAAACCATCTAGTTACTTTACTTTGATCAACTGCACCTTCAACTTAAGTTCTCAAATTTGACTACATTATTTATTTATCTGAGAAGCATTCAAATTACACTTTTGACTTAGCCTAGTACTTATTCTATTTAATCTTTTAAAGATTCTATTTCATTTTTTTATACTACCACAGTACCTTGATTTTTGTTGCTTTCTACAACTGTCAGTTTTGAATTAGGTTTCTGGTTTTAAGAAATTATTTTATTATTATTCTCTCTCTAGCTATGAGAAAGTAGTCGATCAGATTGGGTTCAGTCTAGGAGAAGGAAAACTTTGAATTCAAAACCAGCAGTATTCTGCTTAAAAATTGACCTTTGTCACACCCTGCCAATAGTTGAGGGATTGGATAAATTCTTAGTCACTGTTTAATAAATACTAAGTATGTTCTAGAAGCTTTTTTTAATTGGGAGATATAAAATAAATATTAAATAGTAATTTGCTTTGCTTAGTTTAGCACAAGGCCAGAAGTATGAGGCACCCAGTGAGGATCAGACTCAGTAAGAATGGCCTGATAGTCTACCTTTTTAATGATTGTACCACAAGGTGTCTCCTAAATATTTAGTAGACAAATGACTGTTTGCTAAGCCTATATGATGTAGCTATAATTTCCAAAGTGTGTATCATGGCATCAAGAACCCCACAAGATATTAAAAAACTTATTCCAGGAAATCATAATTCAATGTGCTACTGTGCTTTCAAGAAGAGAATATGTTAAAGTTCACTTGCACATATTTCGAGCTTAATCTTCATCTGACTTTGTCTGTAGAGGAAGAAAATCTTATTGAGCTGTCTCGTGAGAAAATTTGCCAAAATGGAAATAACAGAGTTTTGAAGATCTGTAAAAAAAAAAAAGAAATTCTCTGCTAAGTGATAAAGCTTAGCATATCCTAATTTTATTTACAATGACTTATCTTTGTAAAGCTAGGTTTTTGGCAGTAGATGTGATAAAAAGAAAATTATGTGCAAAAATTGAAAGAAGAAAAAGAAATGATGATATTTGTTTACAGATCCTAACTTGTGAGTAACTGTGTGATGAACAAGAGGTTTAACCCATCTCATTAGTTATTTGAGGGATCATTGCCTGCCCAAGATTACACTGTACAGTGTGACAAGAAAACAATGCATGGACTAAAAAAATACCTTGATGCTTATCACATTGACCATCTCTGATAATCTACCTTAGTTGAGGACTATGATGCCTGGCATCTTACTCCAAACCATGTTGTCTCTTCCTTTGAAAACACCTATAGAGACAAAAGGCACAGGAGGAAGAACTGCAATTCCATGCCATCAAACCCTGATCAGAGTTTCAGCTGCAGCTGTGCTTGCCTATTTCATATTGGCCTTGTGTGTACCGACAGTCAAAGTCGACTATTATCTTCTTGATCTTCATTTTTGAAGCCAAGCTAAGCCATCATGATGATGATGATGAGTAATTATAAATATTAAGAGGATGCAAAACTTTTTTTAATTATTTTAAAATACATTATTTTTTCACCTGACCAACTTAACTGTATAAATGGTTCAACAGGAAAAAATACCAAGTGGATTGTAGTTTGAAAAATGTTGTGGATTTTTGTGATATGGAATGTCTAAGTAAATTCCAAACTCTAAAATTAAGATTAACTGATGTTTGGAATTTGACTTAGTAAAGAATATTCAGCAAGTTGATCAAGAATTGTTTCTATTTTCATTTGTACATTTGCTTTCAAAGGTTAATTAAAAATGATTTCAAGGAACAAAAAGAAAAGTGAGAGAATCATTTGAGTTTAAATCTTTGTAAAAAATATTTTGTCAAATTTTGTTTCAAAAAGACCAAAAAGCAAAATCTCTGTAACCAAAAATAAATTTGCATATATATATATATATATATATAATTAATTCTGTTTGTGTTTCATTCATTTGCCCTTTACTCATCCATTTAATCTCCCTGCAGCCAAGTGGGATATTTTTTTATATAAATATTGCTTCTTCAGATCAATCACTTTGCTATGTGTACAATTCTCTTGTATTTTGAAAGTCAAGAGAAAAAAATTTTATTTATTGCGGACTTTTTTCCTCATGTTGGTAGTTTTTGTGTTGTTTCTTCTTTTACTACGTTTCGGCCAAATTTCACCTCTGGCCTTCTTCAGGTGATTTTACCGCGACCTTGGATAGGAATGCTGAGTCTTGTAACCGTATCCCCAGTAATTACTGCCTTCCATAGTTGTTGTCTATCGCACCACGTTTTTGACCAAGTAAACCTTTTTTCAAGAGAAAAAGATAATTACTTGATACTTTTTGGGTAATCTTTAGCCTAGCCTATGGCTTTACAAGAAAGATGGTTATAAACTGTTCAAGAAAGGATGCACTGATATAGATTGAGGATCAGACAGGAACAGTGAGAAGAAATAAATGAGAAAGAAGACAACACCAGTAAAATGTGAAGAAATGAATGAGGAGCAGAGGAATATCATCTAAGAGAGCGCTAGACTTAGACAACAGGAAAGAAGAGACAATATGCAACAAGAGGAATGTCATGCATATTTAGTGCATGACAGTCTTAGGCAACAAGAAAGGAGATAACATGCATGAGAATGAACAAGCATATTATCTTGAGCAGCAGAGAGAAGCGTATAGACTTAAAATAGAAAACATGAATGTTCAAGGATGGCACAATTTCAGACAAAAGGGAATGCATAATTGAATGACTTTGGAGAAATGGTCCAGCAATCTATATTTCATTCTGTTGAATTTCCATGGTTCTTGCTAGTAATCTTGTTTATTATTTTTATGAATAAAGAGAGCACAATATCATTGACAAAGCATATGTAAATGTAAGTTAGAATATCATAGACATAGAATCAATGCTGCTTGGTGACTATCAGTTTCTTGTCAATGTGATCATTAAATCAAGAGCTCTTGATCTGATGATCACATAGATAAGAAACTAACAGTCACCAAGCAACATTGATTCTGTGTCTATGCTATTCTTTTCTAACTTATGTATAAAAGGCATTTACTTATTTTTGAACTGACATATTTATATTTTTGGTTACAGAGTTTCAATGATTTAGATTTTAGTAAAAAAAATATCCAATAATATCCACATTGATTGTATGATATTTCTCTTTAAATAATGAAATCCTGCTATCTTTGGTTTAGAATGAAATTAACTTTTCATTAGAAAAAAAAAGATTGTTTGGGTGTACTTATTTAAGGGCAGTACTGAATATAAACAGATTAAAAAGAGATTTTTCTTTTTCTTTAAGAGAATTATAAATGGATGCTATAAAAGCTGCTGCTATTTCCAAGATAGCTTCTATATAAAGGATTGCCTCTCATGGAAGGCTGTAAGTGGTCTCCTTATTGAAAGATTATTCAATCCAAGCACATACTGAAAAATAAATTTGAATTGATGAAGGTTGCTTTCTGTCTTTTGTTAAAATAATACTGCTTCTAATTTTAGTAAATTTTCTGGGGAACTGACATCTCAAACAGTGAAATTGAAGTTGAATATCATTGTATATATTTACTCAACCTCTCCACTTCTGGCAGGATGTGACACAAGGTTAAATTTTTAAAGTGGGGTAAATTCAGTGTTTAATTTCATTGACTGGTTGCCTAACCAAGGGTAAAGAACCCAGTTTGTTCTACTATTTACCCATAGCTGGAAGAGGGAATTGCTGCTAGATTTATGCCTTTTACAAGGGCATTAGTGTGAAGTGAAATGCAAACAGTCTTGTCTGGTCACTAATTGTATTTCATTGGTAGAACATCATTGTATGTACTTATTGTAAAGTATAAAAATGTGACAAACAAATGATATTCATATACTTACAAGCACAGTTATATCACATTTACTAGTTTGGCTTATTTGTTTAATGGCATATCAACTACTTATAGGGGATTTAATGCAGAAATCTGACATATTTGTAGATGTTCAATTGTAATCATGACTATATTTTTAATGTTTGATTGCAAATTTTAATAATTGCACTTATTTGTTTATAATAATCTGTTTGCACACAGTTATATGGTTTCAAGTATTCCTATCAAATATGAATAATTTACTTGACTAATAGATTGGACTGCTACTACTACTCCTGGTCAGAGAGGATCTGGAAGTAATGGCAGTAAAAGGATATTCTACATTCTCCAGACCTTCAGAACTGGAGCCTCACTTCTGCATGCAGTTTAGTGTCATATGCAAGACACATTTACTTTTGTATAATTTAAGGAATTTGATAAAAAAGATTTAGGGTTGGAATTGAAAAACAATATTACATTTTAATGTAAAAAAAAATATTTTTGCTTCAAAGAAACCAAACCAAACCTCATTTTGTGACTGGTATATTTTGGTGACTGTTGTTGAAAGATTATTTTGAATAAATGTGACATTATGGTGAAAGGAATAATAGTTTGTGTGGGTCACTGATGGGAACTAGTTGAGTTAAAAGTAGGATATTGACGACCAGCTTTACTATCACTCCCCCACACATTTTCAGGCTTTGTGCCACATTTTGTATTTTATACATTAATAAATATACTGATCAAGTGTTAAGCAATCACACTGAATAATTGAATGAAGAAAAGAAGGGAAGCAGTGACTGTAAACGTCTCAGTATTTGTCCATTTTAAACCACAAACTTTAAACTGAGATTTAACTAAACTATTTGGAATAAATTTAAAATGAATGTACAACTGCAATGCCTATGCATCAATTCGAGTAAAGACATTTTATTCCTATCCAAACAATATTCTGGATATTGAAATATACGAGGATCATTAAATAAGTTTCCAGACTTTTTTCGTATGGGCATTTTTATTGATAGTACACACATGAAACTCTAGTCCCCTTTGAAGTAATCTCCCCCAGCTGCAATGCACTTGTTGTGCCGTTCCAACAACTTCTGGAAGGCCCCATTGCAGTCCTCTTGTGTGAGCATGTCAATGACCTTCATCACAGCCTCTTTCATCTTCTCAATTGTCTAATAATGACAGCCTCTGAGCTTAGGGAATAACCAAAAGTCACAGGGAGCAAGGTCTGGACTGTAGGGACGCTGAGGAACTGTCTTGATTCTCATCTTGGTCAAATAGTCTGTGACAAGGATGGAGTTGTCGACTAGTGCATTGTCCTGGTGGAAATGCCACTGACCCGATTCGAAGAGTGCTGGCCTCTTCCGACGGAATCTCTTCCTGAACTGCCTTAAAACCTCAACATAGTAACCCTAACCCTAACCCTTTGGCCAATCAACTCTGGTGTATTGACTTCCTTACTCCTTCCACACCTCTCATCATCCCTCACAGACTCCCTGCCTTCCTTGAATCTCTTATGCTACTCAAAAACTGATGCTCAATTCATGCAAGATGGTTGAAAAGCAGTCTGAAGCATTCCATACATTTCTGTGGCATTTTTTCCAAGTTTGAAACAGAATTTTATTGCATATCGTTTTTCTAAAGTGTCTTCACATCCAGATTGCATTTTTGAAATTCACCAGCTGTAACAATTTAGGCTTTAGTAGGGTATATTCCAATTGCTGCTGTAGCTGTTCCTTTGAACCTGAAATCATAAAAATTAGTCAGTCATCTTATAAGATGTATAGCAATAAAATACTGAATTTTCAAGTGTCTACGACAATTTTAAATGGCCTGTACAAAAAAGTCTGAAAACTTATTGAAGGCACCACGTATAAAAGGATAAAATAATTTTTTTTCAAAAATAACTAATAATTGGTTACATTAAAGAATTATTTGCTCTGTGGATTTTATTTACATTGAGCTCTTTACCAAGATTATTCAATTTAATATTCTATTTTTGAATATTTTATTTGTCCTGATTGGAATTGTACCCTATTCTGGAATTACTGGATTGAATAATATATTATATAAAAGTATAAAATATATATTTTGAGCTTTGTAAAGAAGAGGATCACATCAATAGTATTACTGGTGATCTTTAAATTTTGTAAGAGTTTTAGTTTAGTTTATTTTTGTAATAACTTTTGAGGGAAATATATACCGATTGCATCTCCGCAGAGGGGTAAGACGCCCTCCTCGCTCCTTGAGTGTCCAGGATAGGACACTAAACAATCTGATGGAAAGGCTCTAGTTCTAGAGCTTTGGGGAATGCAGAGTACCCCTTTCTTGCCATTGTTCCCAAGTCCGCTCTGACCTGTAGTGGTAATACCTGAGAGAAATAGAACTGTTTGACCATGTAACTATGTGTTAACAAAAGACTGTTCAATTGAATTATTAGTGATATATAGCAATACTTATATATATGGAGGTGTCCGTGTTGTAATGGTTATTGTTGTAGGAATTGAACATGGCGATACGAGTTCAAATCCTGGACGAGACTGATTGCATTTCACATAGCACTAATACCCATGAGAAAAGTATGAATCCAAATATTCTCCCTCCAGCTATAGGTAAATAATAGGGCAGACTGGGTTCTTCAGCCTTGGTGAGGCAACTAGTCTAGGAGAAGGAAAACTCTGAATTCAAACCTGTTAAATTCTGCTTAAAAATTGACCTTGTGTCATATCCTGCCCGAGCGGAGGGGTTGGTAAATATGATATACTTGGAACCATTTAACTGTGGGCAAATGAATGAGTTATGTTTAATAGAATTATTAGTATTCAATAGCAATACTTGAAACTCTAACTGTGAGTCTAAATTGAATCATTGATATTACATAGCAATACTTGGAACCATTTGACTGTGCAAATGAATGAATAGTGTTGAATAGAATAATTGTAACCACTTCACTGTCTGCAAACAAATGAATAATATTGAATATAAATAGAAATACTTGAAACCATTTTACTGTGCAAAGAATGATCTTAGACTTTTTTAGAAATGTTATCTACAAAAGGTGTTTACAAATAAAATATCTAATATATATATATATATAAAGAGGATTTGACATTAAATAAACAGCAAGGGTTGATATGCCATAAAACTCAGCCAAACCTATTGTATACACTTCATTTCCAGAGGAAGTTGAACTGTGAAAAAACTAAACCACAATATTGTCTAAATTGTTCAGCAATTTCTAATGATATAAGAAAAAAATCAAAAGAGCAAAATATTTCTGTATAGATACTCATTTGCTTCTTGGAATTATTATTTAAAAAATGAGGCAAATGATGATGGAATAGTGAATATGAGGTGATTGAGTTTAGATTTACTTGAATTTGATTTACTCAATTCAGTTGATGTTACACAATTCATTAACACAGCTTTGGAACCCTAGGTCCTGAAAAATTAGATTTCTACCTTTACATGACTGGCAGCAAGACATGCAAAGGTTGGTGTTTCTGTTACGTAGAAATAAAAATCATTGTAATTTTTTGTTCTTTAGATGGAATAGTTATTAGAATTCAGGAATTGAATATATCTTTCCTTACACATTTTCTAGACACACAGTTGGATAAAGAGATATGTGCAGAAATTCACAAAGCGGAAAGAGAAAAAAGATGCAAAGAAATATAAAGACAGCAGAACATACAGAGTTAGAGAGAGAGAGAGAGAGAGAAGAATAGATTGATTGATTTTAATATCATGTTAAGTGTCTAGGGTTATTTCGTGCCTAGAGGTTAGGGAATTGCATTCATTGTACATTTATTTACATTTGTTTTCTGCAGGTGTTTCTTTAGAGATTTTTACATGCAGATATCAAATATTTTTATTCCATACTAATAATTATATGGCTTCAATTATTTCTACTTAATAATATTGATTTGTTCACACACAGTTATATAGTTTCATATTATTAATAATAATCTTTATGAAACAATTATAGTTTCAAGTAACTATTCTTATATCAAATAATTTAGTTATGTCATCAAACATTCCTTGGCCCAGTCAACTGGGGCTGTAGAATACACTGACTGTATCACTGCAGAGGGGTAAGACCCCACCAATGAGTAACCTGGATATAACACTAATCAATCTGGCCTAGGGTAGTAGCACCTGATAGGGTCCTATCTATGGATCAAATAGAACTTAACCGTGGTTTCGAGAGTTTACTGATTTTGCATTTAAACTGTGTATTTATTCTAAACTTAATTGTTTAAAATAAAACTGTTTTGACATTTAAACTGCCTACTTGTGCTGAACTGAATTGCTTGAAACAGAACTATTTTGACATATAAAGTGTGTACATATGCTAACCTGAATTTTATGAAATAAAACTTTTTACATTCAACCCTGTGTATTGCCCAGTTGGCTGTAGAATACACTGACTACACCTCTGCAGAGGGGGAAGATCCCCCCTCCCAATGAGTGTCCTGGATATGACATTAAACAATCTGATGGTGAGGTTCTAGTAATCCTGGAGCTTTAGGGAATGCGGAGCACTCCTTCATTGCCATCGCTCCCAGGTCCACTGGTAGCACCTGATAGGGTCCTATCTTTGGATCAAATGTAAATAAACTGCATACTTATGCTAAACTGAATTGTTTGAAATAGAACTGTTTTGACATTTAAACTGTGTACTTATGCTAAACTGAATCGTTTGAAATGGAACTGTTTTTGTATGCTAAACTGAATTGTCTGCAGTAAAACTGTTTTGACATTTAATCGTGTGTAAACAAAAACTATACTTACACTAAAATGAATTGTTTTAATTAGAACTGTTTGATTAAAGTGAATAGCTTTAAATAGAAGCGGAGTACCCCTTTATTGCCATCGCCCCCTGGTCCACTCTGGTCCAGAGTGGTAGCACATGATAAGGGTCCTATCTATGGGTTAAATAGAACTAAACCGTGCTTTCACTATACTAATTTTTGCATTTAAACTGCGTATTTATACTAAACTGAATTGTTTGAAATAGAACTGTTTTGAAATTTAAACTGTGTACTAATGCTAAACTGAATTGCTCGAAATAGAACTGTTTTGACGTTTAAACTGTGTACTTTTGCTAAACTGAATTATCTGAAATAAAACAGTTTGACATTTAACCCTGAATATTGCCCAATTGGTTGGGGCTATAGAATACACTGACTGCACCCTAAACTGAATTAGCTGAATTAGAACTGTTTGATTAAACTGAATAGCTAGAAATAGAAATGTTTTTGACAATTAGACTGTACTTAAATTTAAACTACGTGCTTATGCTAAACTGGATTATTTGAAATTGAACTTTTTGACATTGAAACTGTACTTACACTAAACTGAATTGTTATATATAACTGCTTGAATAAACTGAATAGTTTGAAATAGAAATATTT
Organism: Sepioteuthis lessoniana; assembly: GCA_963585895.1. NCBI lineage: Eukaryota > Metazoa > Mollusca > Cephalopoda > Myopsida > Loliginidae > Sepioteuthis > Sepioteuthis lessoniana. The sequence continues at coordinate 65,792,765 of OY757912.1, forward strand.
TTGACAAACTGTGTACTCATGCTAAACTGAATTGTTTGAAATAGAACTGATTATTTACATTAAAATGGATTTGGCATTAAATAACCTACAAAGGTTGATATGCCATAAAACCAAACCAAACCAAACCGATCCGAAATTGAAATAGAAATGTTTTTGACAATTGAACTGTGTACTTATGCTTATTACTGGACCATTGGCCTAATGAGTAGAGTGTTCGCGAATGGTCTGGGAGACCGGGATTCAATTCCAGGTAGAATCAAACCAAAGACTCAAAAAATGGTACTTGATGCTGCCTTGCTTAACACTCAGCATTAGAAGGTACGAATCAAGGTTAAAGTGGAGAAATCCAAGGAAAGGAGTAGCGCCCTTCCCTATACTTAGGTATAGTAGCTATTGAAAAGGGAGCCTTCGGGTCACCCTCAACTAAGATCACCAACTTATGCTTAACAGAATTGTTTGAAATAAAACTGTTTATATGTTTATAAATGGATTCAGCATTAATAACCTACAAAGGTTGATGTGCCATAAAACCAAACCAATCAAGCATGAATAATTTTTAAACAGATCTTTTTGCCCCTAACACAAACTGCCACTCTGGTAGAGAGTGGACCTGGGAGTAATGGTAATGAAGGGATACTTCCACGTTTCTCAGATCTCCAAAATGCAGTTTGGTATCATACCCAGGACAACTCTACCTTTTTTTGCGTGGGAGCAGTCTTACTTTTCTGCAGGGAATACAATCAGCATATTCTAATCCCTGTTGACAGGGTGCAAAAAGAACCGAGACAGCAATGAAATAATATGATAGAAATACTACGAGAAAGAAGAGATTGAGAGAGAGATGTAAAGAAATTGGATAAAAAGTAAGAGGGGAAAAAAAACAAATAGAAAATGGGAACAATTTGAGTCAAGGATTTTTCTCTTTAGGAGTCTCATTCATCATTCTGAAAATGAATGGAAATATATTTGGCAGTTTTTTTTCTATTATTTGATTGGAATTCCTTCTGGGAAATGTATTCTAGTTTTGTAGGTATATATTGTCAAGCCTTACAATTGATTGTCTTTTTGTTTTTTTTCCAACTTTCTAAAATGAAAAAGTATTTTCTTTTTAGTATATTTTCTGTCTTTCTTTTTTGTCATACATCTTTCCCATTTACTTGTAGAGTACAAGAAATGACATCAGCTACCAAAGTAAGGGTTATCCACTCAGAAAATAGAATTGAGTTTGTATCCCTATTAAAACTGTATTATTGATTCTTTTGGAAAAGACATGGTTTTTTCTCTCTCAACATTCTGTTTCTTGACCATGTTATTGTCACTGGTATACAATCCCAATGGTTGGCAGTCAGGTCAAGGATTCTTTTATACTAGTGGTATCATAATGTTACCAACCACTTATTTGACCAAGGCGCCTCTGGTGGTGTAATGGTTAGCAAGGTCGACTAGCAAACCTACACGAGTGAGTTCGAGTCTCATTGGGTGCCCCTTTCATATGACCTTGTGCCACATCTAAGTAAAATGCTTAGTAAATTACAACCACTTATTTGACCAATGAAATGATATAGAAAATGGCCCAATACAGCCTATCACTGATTTCCTGTGATGAACCAGCAAAATAAGCATGTTTTTCTTTCTTTCTAATTTTTTTTTTCTTTGCCTTTCTTCTTTACTTTCTTACCTTCACCCTTATTTTATTTCCCTCTCTTTTTATTTTTGGTATTTCTTTTTTTTCAACTTTTTATTTTAAATCTTTCACTTTCTCCCTTCATATTTATATATTTCCATTATTTCTTTCTTAGTATTTCCTTTTCTTTTTTTTCTTAATATTTCTTTCTTTTTTCACTATTTCTAGTTCTTTCTTTAAAATTGACCTGCCATCAAATTTCTATAAATGGTAAACTCTTTTAATGGCATGTGTTTTAATGATATGATTTAATGACACATGTTTGCATTTATATTCTTGGAAAATATCTGAGGTTAGTTTGCAGCAACATCACATGGAAATTTTGTTATATTATTTTAGAAACTAAAATTAGTAAAACCCTAACATCTAAGTAATACAGAAATCTGGAAATAAATTTAAAAAAAAAGGTCTAATCAATTAATAATGATCTTGAAATAATCGTTAATAAACTTTGTGTGAAAGCTCTTATAACACATTCCTAAACATGTTGTAATAACTTGAGTTTTCTGTATATGAAAAAAAAAACACTTGTTCAAATCAAGACTTCAGTTGATAAAATATGCATGTAGATACATTTGATTCAGCAAGTAAAAATTTATGTATAATTTTCTTGGCTACAAAAAATAATGAGGGGAGTCTCTGTGGTGTAGTGGCTAATGTGCTGGACTGTCTCATCATCAGAGTAAGCAAGTTCAAACTCCAATCATACTATTATGTTCTCTTTCTAACTAATACTCAAGGGAAAGGTGTGAACCCAGTTATCCTCTGCCCAGCTATAGATTAAGTAGTACCAGTACTGTTCTTCTACAAGGGTGGCTTTGGTATTAAATAACCCATAAAGATTGATATACCATTAAACAAAGAAACCAAACCAACAAAAATAAATAATATTCTTGGTTTATTCTATATGAGAAATAAAGAAATCTGTTGCAAAATTAGTGAAGATTATTTTTTTCATAAATATATTTAAATGGCATTGGCCTATTTATTTTTGGATTATCAATAAATCCATATAGTAAAATGAAAATGTTCTGCAACCATTGTCTACAAGGATACAGACCAACCATAATGGGCAAATTAAAGACAAATGGCTGTCCTAAAATGGCAGCTTGTCTATGTGACCTGTACCAACCAATCAGAACATAGGATTGGTTTGACATTTACTTAGCATGAATATTTTTTCTTTCTGTCCTACTGCTAAAATGTCACAGTAATTTCATCAAATGTGTTTCTGGTTTACAACTACTAAAATCACCATCCTAACCAACCCACAATATGTCCAGTTTTTCTACCCAATTCATTTCCGACTCACCATTTTAACTGAGGTTGGTTTTCACTTCTGCTCTTTTTGATACAGTTGTCTTTTGGGATGTGGATCCATTAAAGATGAAAGTTTGTGTGAGTGAATGAAAATAATTTTCTTGTCAGACCACTTAATGGGGAATAGTATTAAAAAGATATTGGAAAAAGCAAGAAATACCATCTGTATAAACAAATTATTTCTCTCCAGATTTGGGAAAGATCTTTTTTTTTCTTTATTATAAAAATGATAAAAAGAATGTTCACAATAGAATTCTTGGTATAATTCTCAACAAAAGTGCTGTAAATTTAAACACATTGATTAAATCTGTTAGGCAATTAAATTAGACAGCATTTCCTGTATCTTGATGCCCATATATATATATATATGACTATTCTCTTGCAAGATTTCCAGTCAGCAGCTTTCCAATTAATTAAACAAGTAACTCAAATTGTTTTCAGTTAATGTCATAAAAATAGAATTAATTTATTAACCAAAATTAAGATAATTTCATCTAAATCTTGTTCAATTATTAATCTTGCACTTTGGTGCCTTGGTTACCATGGATATGGTGTTTATTTTGAAAACAGATCTGTAAAAGCTACAGAGTTTCTGAACATCAGTGAACAATAATCATAAAAAAAAACAGAATAATCAAATTCTTTAATCAATAAAACTGCTGTATGATTGAAAATAGGTATCCAAATATTTTCTTAAACAAAACATTGAATATATTTTTTACTCAACTCTAAAACCATAAATGTATGAGGGTTTGCAAACTACTCAGAGTGAGTTTAATCCTCACTAGGTTCCCTATACTTGTGGCATTGTTGTAACAAAGCTAAGCTACACTTAGTAAATAACTATAAGTATATCCATGTGTATATTCTATATCAATAAAAACCATATATTTCAAATTTTTTTTCATCATACATGTGAAAGCATCTGTGATACCCTGCCTTCATCAGCTGCCAACCAGGAGTGATAATACAGTTTCAGTAGCTCAAGGTGGTACTGCCACTCCTGGCACTACCAAGCAGCTTTTGCCACCGAACAGGGTATTTAAAAAAAAAATATATAGCTTAAGTCAAAATGTAATTAGAATTTAAAAATTAAAATAAATAAAAAATTTTTTTAAATAAATTTACTACATTTCTAACCGAAATTAAAAACAGAAGTGGGCTAAATGAGGAGATAACTCTTCACACCTCTTCTATCCCCTCCCACCTTTTTCTGTGTCTATTCTAGTTTTTATTATCTATTAGATCTGAAGAAGTTCTGTTAAGTTTTTTTCGTGTTTCTGAAATTTTCAAAAATGCGTAACAGGATGGAAATAAATTTATAATCCTAATGTGACCGGTTTGTTGTTTTTCTTAAAGAGTATATATATATATATATATATATATGCCAGATCAACTAAAATGGGAAATTACATTGTACATTCATCTTCCTTTTTAGTGCAGTTTGTGATTTTTAAAACGTGTTTACTTTCAGTTGTTGATATCATTACGCGCTTTCAGTGACCGTTTCTTGATGTTACATAATTACACAGCAATAGTAATTCTGCATGCATTTCATTCATGCTGAAGACTTTTTGCTCTTGACCAAATCCAACTTGATGCATATTGCACTGTGATCTGAAGACAATATGTGGCAACTTTCAAACTGTGGCCAGTGATTCTTATTTTTGAAAGAAACGAAATGACTGAGTATCCTAGAAAGCCATGACAACCAACCTTAATAGGAATCACATGGTATATCCAACCCTTTTCCACGCAGTCGGCACGCAGTGTCTTGTATCGGTTTTTCTTCTGCTCATGTGCCACCTCCCGGTTTTCTTCCCAGGGGACTGTCAATTCTATGAGGGAGACACTCTTCTTTGAATTACACACACACACACACACACACACACACACACACATATATATATATATAGAGAGAGAGAGAGAAAGAGGAGCCTTTCAATATCTTGTGTACAAGCTTAATGTAATTTACCAACGTTTGAGGGGACCATATTGCTTGAAGCATAAGCTAACACTCTTCTATGGATTTACTTAGTCATCAGTAATATGCAAATGAGTTAATTTTTGTATGTGACCATTTCATTTACCATGATGTTTTTTGCAGGGTTTTTGGGCAAAGCATCTTAGATATTGGGCTGTAATCTTATTGACATGTCTACATGTAAGTAAATTCAGTCACGATTATATTTAGTTTATCTCCAGATTTAGAAACTTACAAGAAATTTTATACGAGCACATGTGAGTTGTTGATTTTTCAACCAAATTTTTTCCTTCAAGAAATTATTTTCTCATATCACAAAGGAAAAGCCTTATAGCAGTTACTAATTACAAAGTTTGTAGTCTATGCAAAACAGTATAATCCTTTTTAATTCATATTCTGATGCATTCACAAACATGCATTCATATAATTCGCTCAACAGGAATCTGCTTGTTATCTTATTAGTGTTTATTTCTGCAAGTAAGGATACACTTTGTTTTTTCCTTTATACTTGCTGTCTGCTGAGTTTTGTATAAACAAATTGTATTCAGATGCCTTTATTGCTGTTGTTGACATTTTAGCATTTTGTACAAAAAATAGTTATATCCATTTTCTCTATTTTCCTTTTAAAATTGAACTTTCTCTGAGGAAAAAAATCACATACCCCACTCCATATATATATATATATATATATATTTGATCATAAACAAGTAAAATTTTTACACGGTATCACAATAATCAGTTTTGATGATAGTTATACTGTATGAAACTTTCAGATGCAATTTTAGTTATTTGTATTTAATTTGATTTTATTCCTCCTGTTTGGTGAGGAAGCAGAAGTAACTCTCTGCGTGTATGTGTGTGTGTATATATATATATATATATATATATAGCCTCTTCTTCCCTATGGAACATTTTTTAGAAAAGTTGCCTAACAAGAACTTGTTTTTTTTGTCAACATTAAGAGTCCACTTCAGATCTTTTTTTCAGTAGTATACTCTGTCCCAGAAAACCCACAATAGATAACTTCTCTTTTAAGCACAATTTACAATTAATCATGGCTCTGTTTGCAGATATTGAGCACTGTTACTATAAAGATTACTGGTCAACAGTTTAACAGTATGTTTTTATATACATACACATTACATATACTCATGTATAAGTTGATCCGTGATTTTTAATCACAAAATCATTAATTCATGAAATTCATTTTTGAAACCAAGGGTTGGTTTTTCGTATTCTGTTTAAATTTGAACCTTACAAAATTATTACTCATGTACATTTTTGTTTTGTTTTTAGTTTTTTTGCTCAAAAACTAAGTCTTTAAAAGAACGACTTATACATGAGTATATACAGTGTGAGGATACAGGATGTTGTCCTGAAGACCTACCTAGGGCGATGAACGATAGGGAGGAGTGGCGAGAGAGGGTCAGGGATATCCGTGCTACCAGCGCGACATGATGATAATGATGTGTCTGCATATACTGGCATAGTACTAGTTAGAGAAAAAAAAGATTATTTTATATGAATCAAAGTGTTGTTTCCTGATCATTTCTCTAGGGTTGGAGATTTGTGTCTATACTCTATGTTACACAAATAATTGTGTCCTTATATATGGGTCTTTTTAAGGCAGGTTGATCTTCTTTAAGTGGAAGACTTGTTGAATACTGTTTTATTCCCTCTAATTATTCTTTAATTGACCTTGACCCACTCTAAGTGTGCATGTATGTATTTGCTTGCATATACATTCACACAACTGTCCTTTCTTTAAAAATAATCAAAAATTCAAATAATTGTATGTATTTCTCTCATATATACACTTTCACACACAAAAGTCTAAAAATTTTTCACTACCTTAAAAAATACAATTTTTTCTTTAAAATGTTAATGTACAATTTAATGTATTTATCCAATCCCTCCAGCATAGGCAGGATGTGACACAAGGTCAGTTTTTAAGTGGAATACTGCTGGTTTAGATTCTGAGTTTTCCTTCTCCTAGACTATTTACCTAGTCTCGGCTAAAGAACTAACCCTATTATTTATCCACAATTAGTTGGGGAAGAGAAGAGATGGATTCATGCCTTAGGACAAAGTGATATGTAAATAATCTCATCCAGGTTTTGATCTGGGGTTGCTGATTCCACTTTTTATGATAATAACATTACTCTGATTACTTCTTATACTATCTAACCTTACTTCCACCTCCATATAAAGGTTGATGCAAAGTTTCCATCATTTATTGACAAAATCTTTTATCTGTATAAATTCACAACATCATTATTCAAAACTCCTTGATTTTGTACCATTTTTAAGTAAATTGTCTTCCATCATAAAAAAACCCCAAAACAATCCTTTTTTTGACCCAATTAATTTATTGGTACCACTGATCAGACAAATAATGTTGCATAGAGTAAAACTCGTTTTTGAAAGTTGCAGGTCAGAAGAATTTGTTGCATGGGGTAGAATTTCTTATCCTAGTTGCAGGATTATTTAATGCCTCACATTTGTAACACAAGTAATGCCCACCCCACCAAGTCTAGAGAGGTTGATTTAATTTACTATTTTATGCATAGCTAGTTGAGAAAGTAGGAGATTAATTCATACCTTTTCATTCAATTAAAGCTCCTGAAAATGATTGTTTCTCTAATCTCCAAACTGCTTTCTATTCTGTCTTTCCCTTTCAAAATATCCTCTGATTGTACCTATGTATGCAGGTATATATAATGTAAACAAACAAAAGCTACTTCACTATGCCTTATAATTCCTGAGCTGATGTGGTTCACTTGTTAGCTGAGCAGTATGATACTAAGTCTAACGTAAAGTTGGGCGGGTTTTGATCCCAGCTTCAAGCCTCCTACATGTTTAGCCACACTGTAGAGTTGTGATACAATGAAACAGTCTGTCTATGTATGACAATATATATTCACAGTAAAAAGCGAACTTCTAAATAAATGATCTGAACTGATATCCAAATGTAGTTATGAAAGAAATTCCTACTAAGCCCCTTGAAAACTAATGACTTCAAAAATAAATAATGAATGAAAAAACACATGAAAATAAAAATTAAACTTGAGGGTAAATAAATTAACCAATCAAAAATTTATGATGATAGACAAATAAATAAATACGCAGTATAAATGAGATTGCCCTTCACATAATGCCTCATCTAATAGTATATAAAGAGATACCCACTACACGGAAACCACTTAGTCTGATAATCATATAGATGAGAAACTGACAGTCACCAAGTGCCACTGACTGTTGATGCAATTCTAACTTATATATTTCCTAATATGTATGTGTTTGTTTACCTGTATACAGTGATACCTATCAAGTGTTTCCTCTCTAGTAAGAGTTTTTTCCTTTGCTTCTTGCAAAAAGATAATTATAAAAATAAGAAACCTTCCCTTATCAAGTTTGTTTTTTATCTTTTTCTTGCAACTGACATGCTTACCTGCAGGCAGCTTGATGTGTGCAAGTTATTCATGCAATAAACTGCTGAAATGTCAAACAAGTGCAGCAGCCTTTCCCAAAATCTATGATTACAATTCTATTCAATTTCCATTCCATTGTTAGGAAAACGTTTGTACAAAATTTAAAAATCAACCAGTTCAGACACAGACAATGCCATATAATGGAACTTGATGTTTTCTAACCGTCTCTTTTGCTTTGACCATCTTTGTTGATTTACTAACATGTTTGCCAGTTAAGTTTCATTTTTTTTCTTTTTATGTTTAAAACACAAATCTTTTTATCAGAGGATGCTTTTCAGATCTTTCTTATTAAAGAATTCAAATCACAACTAATGACTAATTAAAATAGATTTTTTTCCTTGAATAATACTGAATTATCTATATTAATAGGCCATTTTGTAGTGGAAAAATTTTGAGACTCTTCCCAAACAGTTTGAAATGGGGCTACTAAATTTCAAATGCATTTTTATAGTAAGATTTTTTCCAGTTTGTCTATAATGGGAAAGTTTCTTTGTGCTCTGGAGATAACCAAACACTTTGATGTCTTGATGGATGTTTTTACCTAACTCCTCCACCATGAGTGGGATGTGATATGAGGTCATTGTATAGGTGGTTTGTATACAGAGTTTGCCTTTTAGATTGGTTTCTATATTAAGATCTACCCTATTATTTACTCATAACTGGGAAGAGAAAACATAGATACATATGCCTTTCGCAAGGGCATTAGTGTAAAGTGAAACATGAATAGCCTTGCTTTGAACTCGGGTCACTGAGTCCATTTCCTATGATGATAACTGTAATACCCCACACACAAACACTTCACTTGATGTTAAGTTAAACAAATTTACCCTCAAAATTTAAAAAAAAAAAAAGAAGATATCTCAGAGAAAGAGGGTGGCTCACATCGACAAAGGGATCTATATTGTCTGTTTCGAATGCGACAATTTTTTTAATGATACATGCTCTAAAATCTCAAAAAGGAAAATGGAAATATTTATTATCAAACATGAAACTGTTTTATTTAAACTCCAAGATGAAAATAACATAGTATTGCATGGTATAAGACAAGGATGTAAGAGAAGTGGGTTTTGCTTTCATTTGATATTTTTTTATAAATTTGATTCCTATGTAAAGTGACAAAAGGAAGCAGTATTTAATATCTTAGAGGTTTATTCAAACAGCATGGGAATCTTGTTCATTTTAGAGGAAATTTTGCAATAAACTGAATATCAATTTACATATTAAAATCATGTAATGTAAATGATAACTTGCTAATTCAATAGAATTCATTGAAAATTAGCCTAATTAGTTTAAATAGCACTAAGTAACAAAATAGGTTTTTTTTTCTGTTTTTGGGTAGAAAGTATTATTTTCCAATTGTTTATGCCTAAAATAAGTTTACACATTACTTTTGTGACTTGAGTAAATATTGTTATCATTATATGGTTTTTAGTTTTTATATTATCAATGTTTGGTTCAAATGTTATTACTTATTTTAACATACATTCATAATAAGTAATTTCATAAGTTCATTATCTTAAAAAAATTTATTTTATTTTGATATGTTACAGTTTTTAAAGTAACCAAGGAATTTTTGCTAGTACAGATACTACACTTTGATCGAAGGTAGAAGTGTGAGGAAGCAACAATTTGATTATAATCTATATGCTAGTATATATGAGGGTCATTCAATCGGGGAAGTCTTTTCAAAAAAGCAGAATAATATTTTTTCAGTATTTCTTTTATAAATGTAAATTTTGTGTTATTTGGAATTAGATTATTTTAATCTTTCAAAAGTATTTGTTTTATGGCTATTCAAAATGGTGGCAATCATAGCTCTTCAGGCTAGAACAAAGGTCTGTCATCAAATTGTTGCTGGCTATGAAGTGCAAACTATGTGAAATTTACAGAAGAATGTGTAATGTATATGGAGAAGCATGTTTTAGACAAAAAGATATTTACAAATGGGGTAAACATGGATTTGCCATTATGAGCCCAAATCAAAAAGATAGTCTATGGAATAGAAACATTGACTCTCTGGTAAAGGTATTCCAAGTGCAAGAGTCAGTAAAAAAGGTCAGGCTGACAGTCTTCTGGTACATGAAAGGACCCATCACTATTGATTTCCTTGAAAAAAGTGCAACAGTAAACAGTGTCAACAATTTACCTTATTTATTGAATAGCCCTTGTAATAAATGTAAATATACCATCAAGTATTGTAGTTAATAGCTATTGTTGATTATGATAAACATGTTTTAGTTAATTAAAAGTTGATATAATGTATAACCCACTCCTCTGAGCCCATTATGTCTATTTGGCATGATGTTAAACAGCTATTATTGTTCTTACAGACAGCAATATTTTTGACAGTATGTTAATGTAATTAATCTCTAAATAGTTTTTAAACATCAGAAAATTTACCATGAATAACATTTTCATAAAAGGTTTGATCAAGCAAAATGGAAAAGGAAAAATATTTTTTATACTTCCAACCCCAAAAAAAAAAAAAGAATGGTGCTAGCTTTTGAGGTTTAGAAAATAGTTAAGTTGTCTGATAAGTTGTAACATCTAAATATACAGAGGAAAGAAGAGGATAAAGAACTAAATGATTTTTTAATGTAATTTTTTTTTGTCCCATGTCAAATAATAGGCATTAACATCTAAGAAATCATCTCGAGAACTGCTTTTTTGCTTGAAAAGAAATTCTTCTTTCATTGACCAAAGAACTTTTTTATTTGTTGAAAACTGAATTCTTTTATTTTGTACCTAATATTTTTGGTCACAAATGCAAATCAGTTAATATGAGTTTTTGGAAACCATCAGGTTGAAGTCAGTTTGAAGGATCACAGCCCTATGGAAAGTCCAGGACGATCTGTTTTTTGCATAGATATTGACTTGAACCCAAGCATAAATATAAATTATTCAAGGTTAATCACATTGATAATTCAAGGTCACTAAATACTATTTCTGGTTAAATTGAGAGATCAAGACTTGATTATGAAGTACAAAAAGTTTTTTTTGTATGTACTGCCATTTATATAATCAAAGCCAGATCCATATGTTTGATGTTGAGTAAATAGTGACAAAAGGGGAAATATATATTTGAAAAAGACAGAAGAACAAGAAATATTCTGTACAAAGAAACTTGTCAGAATTCTTTATATTTTAAACTCTTTTTGTCATGTAATTAAATTATTTATATTTCTGTTTTCATGGAATCTTGCTAAAATATATATTGGAATTATTTCAACAAAACATTGTCTATTTTTCTTTTTTGAGCAATACTAGTTACTTTTGCTCATACCATGTTTTATATTTTTTTAAATCTGTATACTCTATAAGAAATAAAATATTCTTACAAATTCTAAAACGTAGACTTATATCCAATATGGATCTTATCTCCTGTCTGTTTTTAATTGAAATACCAAGTTGAAGAAATAAGCATCCTCAATCTTTCACATTTTATATTCCACATTCAATATTGTTGGCTGCTGACATTACAGAATAACTGACCAAAGCTATTAGTTTAATATCAAAACTATAAATAAAAGTGAAATATGAGAAAGTTTTGATAGTCAATACTTTGATAATAGCTGGAATCTCAGTTTAGGGTGTTTAGTAATGCAGTCATTATATTCATTTTTAACTTTTCTTTTTCCAGTAAACTTTCAATATTGATCTTTTGAAAAATGTATCCATAAATAATTGAAAGTGAAAACTTGATGGAGAGATATGTATATCTAAATAAGCAAAGCTTCATACTCTACCTAAGTGCATATATATTAAAAGTAGATATTTTTAATGTTTGTGCTCTTGCATTTTTCTAAGTAGAACGATGTATACATCCATGTATATGTGGATACATATATATACTTATATTGTGTGTGTATATATATATATATATATATGTGTGTGTGTGTGTGCATGAATATATGTATGTGTGTGTGTGTGTGTGTATATATATATATATATATATATATTGTGTGTGTGCATAAATATATGTATGTGTGCGTGTATGTATGTATGTATATATATATATATATATATATGTTTGAATTTGACATTTTCAGTTTAAAAACTTTTTTCTTTATTTGAATTCAGTTAAACTGATTACATTTTTTTATCATGTAAACCTAATTTGGTCAAGTAAATTCTTTAATTTTCTCTCCCCAAATTTACATCAATGATACTTTTATGTGATGGGAATGAAATACAGTAATAAAATATTTATTACCATATCAAATGGGAAGGGAAGATTTCTAATATTTATTCTCACTTTGTAAGTGTATAAATATAAGATTTTAAATTGCTGTTTTAATGTATCTGGAGCTGAGCATTTACTTACCATATGTACTCAGGTATAGATCAATTTTGATGACCCAATCAGGTTGACTTCAATAATTTGCCTGTGTAAGAATTTTGTAAGGTTAAAATTCAAACATAGGAGCAAACTATGGCTTCAAAAATTAATTCTATTAATTGATTTTGTGATCATGAATTGGCCTATACACTGAATCAGTGCTTCATAAACTATCTGATATGGTATACTGGCAGGATAATTTTCCAATATGCCACAGACCAGTACCATATTTGTATCATATTATTTGTTTATGATCCTAAAAAATATTGTTTGATCATCTGTAGTTATGTTAATTTATACCAAAAAAATATGATGAATATGTGGAAAGGAAAATATCATACAATACAGAAAAATGTTATGCATCTTCATTTTTACATTACCTGCTATAAGCATATATACATATATATCATGATATCGTGATCACAGATTTCCCTACCTCTCTCTCGCTATTTGTCTCTATCATCCATCACTTCTGGCAGGTCTTCTAGACTACATCCTGTGTCTATACAGAACTGTTGTAGATATGTTCTTACTAGTCGGCCTACACTTGCATGTCCATGTGAAGGGGTCCACAGGAGAACATTGCTTATGAATTTGTTCTTATTTCTTCATCAGTGTCCCACATGTCCATCTTATTTAGATGGTTTTAGAGATGGGTGGTAGGTAGCCGTAAAGCTACTATTTTGTGGGATGTTGCTTACAGGATTAGTTCTGTATGACTCATAGCATTATTGTGTAATTGCTGTCTAGCTTTTTCTCTATAGGCTTAGTCAGTGTCTATGTGATGCATCCACATAATGGAATTGACATGACCACTACTTGGAAAGAAATTGTGTTTTATTTTATTGGATTGGTTTGATTTCCATATGATCGACAACCAATTAATAATAGTCCATGTATTCACTAGTCGCTTATTGATATCATTTTTAGTTGTTGAGACATTGCTTTCAAGGTAGCCAAACTTATCCAATAATTTCCGAAATCCAACATTCAGTGTGAAGATGTCTCCTTTTGGATCAAAATGCATGTAGTCTGTTTTGCCTGCATTTACATGGAGGTCAATACCACCTGCTGCCTTCTCCAGACTATACAGCTGGGATTCAGCTTGGCTAGGTGTATTTGCTAGTAGCACTATGTCATCTGTATTGTCTGTGTCGGAAATAGTTTGTGTGAGGTGTTGTCTGCTTCTTGCCTTTTTTAGTGTAAAACCATATTCTTTCATTTGATCTATCAATGTTCTAAGTACATAGTCTAGGCAGATTACAAAGAGATATGGAGCTAATGTATCCCTTTGCAGAACACAAGTTATAATGTCAAAGAAATCTGTGTCTCCATCTGGTGAGTGAACTTTTACTTTCGTGTTTTTTATAGAGCATCATTATGGCTGTGACAGTTTCTTTGGGGAGACTATAGGCTAGAAGTGTTTGCTCCATCTTCCCTCTGTGTATGGAGTCAAATGCCTTGGAGGAATCTACAAATTAGAGTGTTACTTTGAGGTTTTTTGAATGAATTCCTTCTAAGATTCAACAAATTGTCAGAATCTGTGATGTTGTGGAACGGTTTATTTGAAAGCCATTTTGATTCTTCCTCAGAATTTTCTCAATTTCTGGTTTGATGCGGTGGAGTAGAAGAGCATTATAATCTGAAAACTATAGAAAGATGGACAAAAGGCTGCATCCTCCCTTTCCCCAAGAAAGGCGACCATGAAATTGCCATGAACTACCGGGGTATCACCCTAACTTCCATAGTGGCTAAGATTTATATACATATATATGTATGTGAAACTGGAAATTAACCATATTTTGGCAGTTGATGATTTGCCTTACCAGTACTGGTAATGCATACCATCACTTTAAGTAGTGCTACACTAGATCATACAGTAATTTTGATTGCTTTTCCTTTTTGTTATATTTCAGTTATTTTCTTTAATATTAGTTTTATTTATTTTTTTTACTTTGCTTTCTTTTCTTTATTCTCTGTTTATCTGTGATGATTTTATCCACTTCTTATCACTTCACTTTTGGAATTTGAAAGAATATTTAATTTCTTATAGAGTATACAGATTTTTAAGGGTATAAAACATGGTTCTAGCAAGAGTAATTAGTATTGCTTAAGAAAGAAAAATAGACAATGTTTTGTTGAAATAATTCTAATATGTTTTAGCAAGATTACAGAAATATAGATATACCTTGAATATACACACTTAAACCGGCGCCAGCAGGTGTCGTCAGTGATGTTTAATCTTCTGGGTAATTTTTTTTGACCCAGAAGTCATATATAATTTAATTACATGACAAAAAGAGTTTAAAATATAAAGAAAAATTCTATCCAATTTTTTTGTACAGAATATTTCTTGTTCTTTTTCAAATATTTATTTCCCCTTTTTCACTATTTACTCATTAACATAAAAAAATATGGATCTGACTGTACAGTCAAAAAAGATTTTTTTGTACTTTATAATCATGTCTTGATCTCACTCAATTTGACCAGAAATAGTATCTGGTAATCTCAAATTATCAATGAGATTAACTTTGAATAATTTATATTTGTGCTTGAATTCAAGTCAATATCTATACAAAAAATAGATTCTCTTGGACTTTCCATATGGCTGTGATCCTTGGATAGCCATACATACATATTTTAATAGAGTAGTGTTTATACACACACACACACGTATTTAAAATCAGTTCGGTTTGGTTTCTTTATTTAATGGCATATCAACCTTTGTAGGTTATTTAATGCCATAGCTATCACTGGCATATCAACCTTTGTAGGTTATTTAATGCCAAAGCTATTCTCCTAGAAGAACAGTAGTGGTACTATTTAACCCATAGCTGGGAGGATAAGAGGGTTCATACCTTTCCCAAGGATATTTGCCCGAAAGTGAACGTAATAGTGCGACTGGAGTATGAACTTGCTTACTATGATTCTGCAGTCCATCGCTTTATCCATTACACCATGCGGACACCCCCTCTATTTAAAATCAACATTTTAAAACTTTCTTATTATCATCATTGTTGCTGCAAAATCTCACAAAAACTTTTTTATGCATGTCACTTTGTGATCCATGTTGGTGTCTATGTACCATATTTTCTTATCTTTTTTAAGATCCTCTCACTTTAATTTCTATTTATTGATGTACAATGATTTGCATTGAAAAGATAGCTTACATTTTTATGTAATTATTTTTATTTTATTTTCAGGTAAGTCAACCTTTTTTTTTATGATATCCAAAGTTCATTTGAATTGTGAGAACCAAGCTGGGTATGTATTTCTATTTAATTCATGTTTTTAGCATTATGTTTCTTGTTTGAGAGAAATATGAGCAAATTACTATGATAATTGCAATTCACATGATGAATTTAAAAAAAAAATCTTTATATTCTTTTTGTATTATTTTTTCTAAGTATATCTTAATATATCCTAAACAATCAATCAACCTCACCTTGTCAGTGGGGCTTAGAATATGCTTACTGTATCCCTTGCAGAGAGTTGATACCCCTCGAAAAAGGGGTATCCTGACTACGACACTAAACTGTATCTGATGGTGAGGCTCTAATTTTGGAGATCTGGGGAGTTTTGAGTACCTCTTCATTGCCATTGTTGCCAGGTCTACTCTGATTTGGAATGGTAGAACTTGTTAGGGCCTCATTTATGAGTCAAATAGATCTGTTGGTAAATCATTTGTATTTGATAGGACCATGTGCAAAAGAAAAAAAAATCTCTTCAGAAACAATTACACAATAAAATGTACATATGAACATACAATGAATGTAATTCCCTTACCTCTTGGCATAAAATGATCCTAGAAGGGTTGACATCAATCAATTAATCAGTCACTTAATTTTATGACTTTGGTTGAAGTTTTCATTCACTGAAAATGATATGATTAGGCCCTGATATATTAATGGCTTCCAGTTGATAGTTATTGATGTAAGCATGATATATACCATATGTTTTGACTAGAGGACTGTTCAGAAAGTTTTAATTTGCAAATTGGATTGGAAATTGCTCTGTTCCATAAGAACATGTCAACAATATTGTGCTTACAATAATCTCATTTAAATGTGCCATTTTTAATTATGTTACAATATGTACAAAAATCAAATTCTTACAAGGGAGTCCCTATGGCATCATGGCTTATATATTGGACTGTGGTCTTGAAGTAATTGCATGACTGGAGTTTGAACTCATGTTCACCTTCTGACAAATACCCTTGGGAAAAGTATTAACCTTCTTATCCCCCAACTATAAATTGAATTGTACCACTACAGTTATTCTACAAGGATAGCTTTGGCATTAGATAACCTACAAAGGTTGATATGCAATTAAACAAAGAAACCAAATCAAATTCTTAGATACATTACAGAACATCTCTTGCTCATATCATCACCAATTCCTTCTGAATAATGTTTTCACTGAAGCATTTTATAAGTTCTGTTTGAATAGCTATTGATTTTCTTGCCATGAAACTTTAGTTAGTATTCTGGTAAATTTCATGTTTATGGAATCATCTGTCAGAGAAATATGTAGATTTTGGTGTTCAATAATGGCTGAAGATATTCCTCTTCGTGTTTCATTTAAATTTCATATTCCTTTAGAGATCAAATATGAAAGGCCTGTCAGAAATCACGCTTGCTCAGTTTAGTTGCAATTGGATTAAAATCATATGAAGACAGAGGCTGAAAATGTCCAAATGAAGTCTTCTAAGTTA